>JAPDSC010104035.1:90290-103390 GCA_026290005.1 Latrodectus geometricus
CAAGGTATTTCGCCCACAACTACAACTACTACAAAAGCTAAGACTTCCTATTTACTACCAGTTTATATTTCTACCCAGTAGACTTTTAACCTTTGCACTTATCCGGCTCTAAGCGAAGAATTAGGGCAATGTCCGGCGCTTCTGATTTAGAGTCCGCTCGAGTGGAACATGGATTGGGCGGAGCTAAACAAAATGCGGAGGAAAACTCGAAACGCTTTGGACTTAAGTGCCGGACTAGTAAAGGCGTTCTTTTATTTTGTTTCTTTATTTCCATGAATTTTTTTTTTGGTGGAGGAATGTTTTCTTTGCAAGGATTACTTTTCGCGTGAGTTAGAATTGGTTTCGCCAGGATATATGTAGAAAAAAAAGAGGAGGGAAAGAATAACGTTATTTTTTTATTATTCCTTTCGTTATTTAGTGTCATTGCATTTTCAAATTGTAGAGAGTCAACAACGAATGAGATTGAAAGAAGAAAATTTTTTAAAACCTTGTTTTATAAATCAACGGAAATTGAGAATGGCTGTATGTGAAGGGGGAGTAATCCAGTTACAATACCGTAAGAGAATATATTGTATAGATATATCAGCGCATATAAATGCTTATATATCGATACAAATCGATTCTGAATTACATATCGATATATAAGCGAATTTTTATTATAATTTTTGTTTATATAAAATTAATTATTTATATATTTTAATGTCTATATCATTGCATATTATGAATAACGTGTAATATATATTGCAAATTTAATTAATTTCATTAAATTATATTACGTCTCTTTTAAATTGTTTTATAAGAAAACTATGAATTTAGTTTGTGTTTCTATGATAAGGAATTAATAGGATATTATTGTCATATTATTTCAGTATTCAAGTTCAATTAAAAGTTTTTCAAATTTAAGATAAGAAAATTATTTATAAGTAAATAAAATTAAACTTCAAATCTTTTCGTAGGGATACAGATATGAGATAAAAGAAATATTGTTGTTTTTGACGTTCATACTTAACTATAAGTAATTATATCGATTTATACATTCAAAATTTTACAGTATATGATAAATGTTTATAGAATTTTAAAATAAATTTTTATTTTTAGTTTTAAATTTTATTATTTATTAATAATTCTAAAATTTGTCATAAAAATCAGATCGGGAAGTTATCACATAACTTCATTTAGAATTTGATTAAATATTGAAGCCAACTAATAAAGGTAATAAAAATTTTGTATTTATTTAGCTTAGAATAACTTTGATTTGAATATAAATATTTCTTAAAGTACACAAATTCATGACTATATCTATATGTAGAGAATTCAATATGGAAATATTCATATTGTTTAATAATCGAAAAAGATTAAATGATTTTTTACACCAGAGACTCTTAAATAATTCTGTAATTAGAAATTTTTTGACATTTTCTGTATCGTCATCATTACATTTTTTGAGAATTTAAATTAAAATTAGTTTGAATTTCTCCATTCATTAAAATACTTTTATGCATACTTTATTTAATCGACTAAAGAATATTTGAAATATATAAAAATCCAGCAAACATTTATCACAAATAAAATGTTACTTTCCTGGTTTATCAACTAGTTTTTTATTCATTTGAATTTTATTCAAATGAATAAAAAACTAAATTTTTAATTAACTATTATAAATTATTCATATTAACATTTAAACTAACATTCACTCTGTTATTCCCTAAACCTTGCCTAAAACTACATTCGTTTGTTTACAAAATTTAGATATTTATTTTGTCAGCCAAAAGCAGAATTTTAGTACCGTACATATGAATGTAAATTGGCAGCTAATTTATAAATTTGTAAAAAAATTGCTTCTCAAATATTAATTTCTTCATTTGGAAGCGGATGAAAATTATGGGGTGGCTGATCGTGTTTTGTGAATATAAGTCAGTGCAAAAAGAAAGTTTTTTAACATAAATTAGATTAACTGTAAAAAAGATATCAAATAAAAAATTTTTAATTAAATTTTTTTAATCATAATTAAAATAAATTTTGATTTATCATTAAGTTAAAAAGCAGCATATATAATTTCAATGAACAAGCACGTATAAGAATATAGATTTCTAAAAATATAATACTAAAAACAACAAACTATATAACGCTTTATAACGTAAATTATAAAAATATTTGATAATTATTGACAAATATCAGTTTAGTTACATTCGCTTCATTGACCAATTGTAGTTTTTTGGAATCTTTTTTTTTTTTTTTTTTTTCTAAAGAGATTCACATTGGTATTGATTATTATTTGGTTTATTTTGATGGAAATATTTACTATCTGCAGACAATATTATCTGATCCAACGATGCTTTTGACTATAATATTATTATCAGTTTTTTGAATAAAATATTTCCACCGCTCAAGTAAGCATCTGTGTTTGGATAATTGTGTTTTCCCAAAATGATAACAGGTATTATGCACCTGCTATTATTACATGCATAATCATGTACTGTTTATTAAAAATTGATTTTATTATCTCAAAGCTTAGAAATGAAATCTAGAAAATATTAGAAATAAAAAAAAAGATCAATTTAATAAATCCTGTTTGATATTTCCATTAAAATTTTCATTTATTAATTAAGAAAATTTCACGTGAGAATAAATGTGATTATATTTAATTTGTATAAAAGTTACATTGTATTAGTTAAAGGTAGTCCTCGTGTAAAAAAGAAGTCCCAGATGAAAAAATTGAGTTGTTAATATAAATATAATTTAAATTTTGATTTTACATTTCTTTAATTTTATTATGCTATGATTAAATTAAATAGTATAATTAAGCCATGTAGATTAATAAGTATTAAATTTTCTAACACATTGTTGTAACATAGGTCATGGAACACCAGTATCCAAATAATACTGAGTTAGAATAAAATAACCAACGGTACACAAGTTTAGGATATTTTATTTCGGAAGCTGCACAAAAATATAACTTTCCCAACAAATAAGTTGCCTGTAAAAATTTCAAAATTTATTTGTAGCTTGATTGCCAAAAAAGTATTTGTAGCCTGATTGGCATATTTTTTTCTATCACGAAAAGTTTACTGATGAAGAAAGAGAACGCGCGCGGACTAAAAATCAATTTAAATAAGATATCATGAAGTTCCAGTAGAAAAAATTGCTATTTTCTGTTGTTGTTGTTGTTATATATGGCTAAAATTAACCCAATCCATCAACATCTGGCCACACACAAACACATTTAAATTACAACAAAAGAAAAAAGGTAAAAACCAATTAAAATTCTAAAGTTTCAAAAGATTAAAAAAGTCTAAAATTTCAAAGTTTAAAATGTTAAAGAGAGAGCATGTAAGTGGTCAAGACATGCGATCCCTCGCCATCCAATATAACTTGCAAACATCACCACTTTGTTGAAGAGTAGGGTCCAGGCCCAGGTACACGAGTAGATGTTCCCTATTCATATTGTCTACCTTACAGATAGGGAAAAGACTACTGGTCAAGATGGCAACCAGTGCTCAATCTAAAATTGGCAACGGTCTCTTTACGTGGTCTGTGATTGTATTTCTTCTTATTATTTTTAATATTTAGCCATAGTTTGTCTCCTGATTTATTAGACAGGTCCTTATTATAATTCAGCATGATCCGTTCTCTTATACGTCTTTTTAGGGAATCCAATGTAATAGTATTAATTTCGATATGTGTTTTAGTGCCTTTCTTGGCCAAACGGTCGGCTCTTTCATTACCATCTATGCTTTCTTACAGAGCTATTTTCTTATAGAGATAATTTTGAATCCTTATGATGGTAATGTGTTACAAGATAAATTTAAGCTTGCATTTTGAGCTTTTTATTTCATTAATTGGTTTCTAAAAATGAGAAATATCTGTTTATTAACGGTTATCATTGATATATATATATATATTTATCAGACAATAACATATTAGGGAATGTACTAGTGTGGAATAGCTCACTGAAGTTGAATCACTAAAAATTGTTGAAATCTATTTTAATATAAGGATTTTCCAGTTAAATATTTTTAAAAAATATTATTTTTTCTTAATTTCGATACTTAATAATTCAGTAATTTAGCATAATTTTAATAAATTATTTCACATCCTGAAAATATTATTTCTAATTTTCTTAACTAATTTGATCGCAATGATAATTCAAACAATTTATAATTTTAATATCATGAATGATTTCAGAGATTAGTCATGGAGCATCATATACTAAGAAATGTATGAGATCCTCAGAATGATAAGTTTTTTAAAAAAATTAGATATATAATTGGAAATTTCTTAAAATAAATATTGGATTTTTCATTACAAGAAAACACATTTAAAAGTAAGAAAATATTTGGTACTGAACTTCTTCGAAAATGCAATTATATACGATATTAATAAAAATAGGTAAAGTTATATACTTATACGAAAAAGCTTATTTCATTTAAGAATGTAAATGTTTTTACTTGATACCTTAAAATATGTGATAAAACAACAATAATGAATATCTCATTTTGAAATACTGGAGAATAGTACTTTGTTGCATAACAAACATACAGTTATTGAAAGTTACTTATTTTATTCATTTATGGACGTAACAAATATTTTTATACATATTAATTTTTCAAATTTACATTTCTAAAGGAAAATATTTTAAATAGTAATAAATTAGGTAAGATTAAATTATAAACTAAACTAATATAGGAACATAATTTAGCAAATTATTTAAGTATTAATTTTATTGAGTAATTTATTTTAAAAATTTATTTCATTTCAAGTGATTTAAAAATAAGCAGCAAAATTATAATCATTTAAATATTATCGGATTCTGATTAATCAAGATATCCCAAAAATACCGAAATAAGTTTAGATAAACAAATAAATTTATAAGTTGTAGTGAAGAAAAATCGTACCATTCTATTAACTTTTGAATAAAAAATATCTTTGTGAGCTACTTAATTTATATAGGTCCTAAAGAAAATTCCCTTTAAAACAATTAAAATGAGAAAATTCTCTCGAAAAAAATCAATGTCGCAAAAGTTTTTACTCCACAGTACGTAATTTTATTATAACTAATAATTAAATTAATTTTGCTTGACTATTTATCAATTACTAATAAAGTTTTATTTATATATATTATTATTTATATTTCTTTCTATAAATGCAAATCCTTCTAATAATTTATTTGTAAACATTTAATAATAATTTCATCTAGAATTGTAGTTTAAACAAACTTATCGATATGATTGTTCTTAAAATTGTATACTAATTAAAAAAGAACAATTATTTATTTATTTTCTAACGTAATTAATAAAGCAAACAATATTTCCAAAGCAAGCAATATTAATTATTGCTTGCTTTAGATTATTTTTATTAATTGCTTTAATTTTAATGCAAGTAATTTAATAAAACAAGCAATAAAGTTTGAAATAGTATTTTTTAAAATAAACTATATTTTATACATAATCCTAAATAATATTATCATGAAATTATTATCATAATTCTCATAAATCTATTGATTTTGGTCATGACCATATCAATAGACTTTAACAATATTTTTTTAATTCATTTAAATCCATGCATTATTTACCTGTACAGAAAAAAATCACATTTACTAAGGCAATTTAAATTGAAACTAATTTTGAAAAGAGGTGTATTAATAAGCAATATTATAGATTATTTAAAATTTAATCAGAAAAATAAAAAGTCGAATGCATTAATGTAGAATAATTTAAGTTTTGTGATTCATAAGCTTTATTTGTTATTTTATTTTTAGCAATTTTATGAAAATATTTCTTATTCCAAATAAATAACGTATCATATTTTGCTCTTTTATTTCATTTGAAGTTAAAATTAGTGCAACAACACATAAAAAATCAAAGATTTTTTACTCAACGTTGTTAATTTATCAATTAAACAATTTTGAATATTTTGAGTTTCTTCTATTATAAACTAAATACTCTGAAATTTTACAAAGGAAGATCGATGACGTATAGTTATTTGAGAAATGCATCAAATGAGAAATCTCTTGAATAAAGAGTTATAATGATGCATTTCGTGTTTTAACGTTCTTGAAAATTCATTTAAGGGATTCATCGTAATGGTTTCTTTACATTAACTAGTATACACACAAAGTTACGAATTACATCTAAAAGAATTGAATCTACTGAATTAAAGTTTATCATTCTTTATTCTAAAATTTTGAAAGTATGCTTAAAAGAATGATATTTTAATAATATGGTTAAGTGTTTTTGGTAAAGATGAATTCTGTTAGTTATTTTTTTCAGTGAATCTGGTATCAATAAAAATATAATTTTTTAAATAATCAAAACTTGCTTGAAACGATTGGACATTTTTTAATATACTGACTTGCAATACTGTAAAGATAACCTATCTGTGTTCACTTAATACTATTTCTTCAATTAAATTTCTCAAATGTTCTAAATGCAGAAATAAAGTTTCAACTATTCATTAAATAAAAGAGAAATCAAGCTTATTAATATATTTTCTCTCAACTCATAATTATCTTTGGTAATTAAAAATGAAAAAAAATAGGAAAAATATAAACAAAAAGTTTTAGTGAAAGAAAGAGTTTTTAAGAACACAAATTAAATTTGATCAATTTAAAGTACGCAAAGTATAACTGTTTTAAAAATAAGCTAAAATTAGTGAAATGAAATTAAAATGTAGCAGTGACTCAAAAATGTTTACTTGTCATAAATTACATAGGAGCTACGGCTTAAGCTTAAGAGAGAAAAATCTCTTAAATTTCCAAATCATTCCTGGAACATTCCAGGCGGATTTTTAGACATTCCAAAGTAATCAAATCCCATCAAATATGATCATAAAAAGGAAGGAATTTATAGGAAGTAAAGCTATCGTCGATTAGTTTCCCGCCAAATGACAGCGCCATTCCGGTATTATCCCTGAACTTAATGGATGGCATATGGCTGAGAAAAGATGTAATTAATCAGAACCTTGACAAAAATAATATTGACACTTTTAAAATTTTGATAGATTGTTGTTGGCGAGGGAAATGCTAAGATGGAGAGAAGTAATACAGAGCAGGGTTTGAAAGGGTTGTTTGTTTCATAGAGATTTCAGATATCTTAATTTCAAAGTAAATCTTAATGGGGTGTTTTAGTTTCTTCAACTATATTATTTTATATGATCTTTGATGAGAATCAGTTTCAATATTGCTATACATTAAGGTTATCTATTAAGGATCTTGAGAACAAGCTTTTATAAAGATGCTTTTCTCTGAAATTTCAATTCCATTAAAGTTACATTTTTAACACATACAGGTCAAGTATATGAAAAGTTTTATCATCGATTTGAAACCTATCATTATTATTGCTTTTAAAATAAAAAATTGAACAATTTTTTGTACTTAAGATATGTATTTGAGGAAAAATATTCAAAATAATATAATTCTAAAAATTCGCTAAGGAATTGGTGTTTTGAAAAATATAATGATTTGTTTGAAATGCATAACAAAATCACTTAGGCGTAACAAAATCAATAGGAATAATGTTTACCCTATATCTTTTTCTATTACATGTTTCTGTTATTTAATATCTATATTTCACTTATTTAACTACACATTTTTAAAAAGATATGTTTTTTTTATTAATTTCATACATATTTCATGAAATTTAAGTAAGCACTTTTAATAAGAACTTTTATATGATTTTTCAACTACAATACTAATTTTACTAGATATATATTTTTTCAATGAAATAGAACATGGATACAATACAATACGAAACTGAAGCAAACAATTAACAATTAAATGTTGAAAATAGTCACCGCTAAAAAGGATATATTAACAAAAAAGACAATCTCATTACAAAGTTAGTATTTGTTATATTTTGTCAGACTATGAAAAAGAATTATACTGAAATTTATAGTATGATTTTATCTACTATGAAAATATATTTCCTGCTAGTTTCGTTATAAGCGAGAAGCAAACTTTATTTATGAAACTGAAATTTTCTTTTTTAAGTATTGAAATGCATTGTTGAAATAATCATTTTTTGTACCTCATCGATCAACTTAAAAGCTGGAAACATTAACTTATATCATATTTAAAAAAATTCATATTTTATGAAAATATTTTGACATCTACGTACAGTAAAAGTTTATAGAAAATTTGAAAATTTGTCTGGTTTTTACACACATTGATATAGAATTATTGCTAAAAGATTTATTCGAATGAGAACGTATTGATTTACTTAGGGTGTTATTATTAATTGCTATCAGTCATCACTTTTTCTGTGTCATTAAAAATGTTTCAGGATGGTAAATACGCACCTCAGTTAAGCAATTATACACATGTATTCACTCAAACAAGATGATAAAAAATGCCCTACATTTGAAGAGCAAATAAACCATACCATGCAAGATTACAGACTGGAAACATCTCATGCAACAATATAAAATAGGTATGATAATAGATTTTAATAATGATATTATGCTGAATAAGTGATGTCTGATGAGAATTGTTCATTGCGATCAATGCACATTGCCAGATGATGATTAACATTTCATCGACGAACGTGATGTAAGTTCCTGACACAACCATAAAAAAGGAAGAATGTGGCCGGAGAAAAAGTAAGGGAAAGGGCAGAGTATCATTCCCATTAGCTATTATTAACAGCACAACAGAATAATAAATCGTGAGCGCTTTAACCAAGTAGCATGGCATTTTATTGAAATAAATCATATTGCTCATTTTATATTTATTATTATCGATAGGGAATAATTCATCTTAAGATAATTTCATTCATTAATTCGTAACACCATTTTGTTTTTTAACTAAGAAAATTTCTATCAAGCACAATATCCAAAGATGTAGTTTTGAATATATATATATTCACGATTTCTAATATATATCTTTTGTTCTCGGAATCAAAATTTCAATGCATCAAAAGTTTCAGCTTGATGAATTTTTATTGTCGTAGACATGTTATTTTTGATAACGTAATCAAAAATAATTATAAGGAGCTACTTAATACTTAATGAATTTTTTCCTGATGTAATATTTTAATTTATATTAAACAATAGTGTTGTTTTAGAATGTTGAAAATTTCGATGTTTTTAAATACTCACATGAAATGAAGTGAAATACATCATTGTTTACATGTTTTTCAAATCGAATAACATTTCCAACCAAAGCATTTTCTTATAAAATATGGAATTATGCCCTTATCTAATAATTTATTTTTTCGCATTTTATAATAGATATCTTTTACAAATGAAAGTTTCAATTTTTGTTCCTTAACTTACTGAATCATTGATTTAAAAATTTCTAACAATAAATGTTATCCAAATATTCGAATACATTTCCTACTAAATATAAAACGAGTAATGAATTTGCATAATCTATTATATAATATCATAACTCATTACCAAATATAATCTTTTAACTAATTGTTAACTAAGCAAATATAATCTATAATTTAATAGGGACCTATAACCACTGAAAATTCTTTAATTTTAGTTTTTATTTTTAATATGTAGTCTCTATTTCTGAATGTTTTCAATAATTGAAGATATAATAAATAACAGTTGATTTCCTTTTAATTATTTCTTCAGAGCATTTACAAACAGAAATGTTTTTGATTTCTTAGATAAAGCTTGAATCTGTTTCCAGTTCTAAGGACAATAAATTATGACTGAACTTTTTTTACGGATTCAATGATCTCCAGTAAAAATAGTCTAGACTTTCCCATCGGCATCACTTTCTTATAATGATGTAACTTTAATAATTTTTTCAATGATTTATTAATATATTATCCTTTAATACTAGGGATCTCAGATGTCTTCTTGTAGGATTTATATCAATCACGATGGTCAATATATTGAGACTTCTTAAGCTCTGCAAAATAATATCTATAATTAGGTTTAAATATTGTAACTATGATTTATCTATGGAATTATGAAATATATTTTGCTCACAAAGTACTTATAAAAAGGAGGACATTAAAATTCTTTTTTAATAATTTTTTTGATCAAAATAAAATTATATGCTTTTGTTTTTTCAGGAAGTTTATTCATCCTACAAAGTATCCTCCATACAAATGTTTAATGTAAGATTTTTTACATTTAAAATAACATGTTTCTCAATACCATCAGTGTTTCATTTAATAAATATAATTTGAATTTCGTATTTTTTTATATTTATTTAATACTAAATTAGCTGTTTTAACTAGGAGTATTCGTTAGAAGAGGAACTTTTAGAACACACTCGATGATATTTTTTAATCACATTAGTAAATACTGACAAATAATATTAACTTTCGTCTGCACTCTGTTTATAAAGATTATAAAGTGATCTAAATCAGTATTTAATGACACCCAAAAGTATAAAAAACGAATGTTTTGAAACTTTCTATGTTTAAAAGTGATTTATAGTATACACTGATGAAGGAGATATTATGTTATAACAAATTTAAGTTTAATACTAAAAAAGGATTTAATGAAGACTATGTATATATACATAAATAACAAAATATTTTCAAGTTCATGTTGAACTTTGTAAAAAATTTGGTATTTAACTTTCTTAAAAAATTATTGGGCTAAAAATGGCTTATTATCATGAAAGGAAAACGTGTATTTATGATACGAAAGTTTAGACATTTGGGCAAAAAATTATGCACATGGTTTATGTTAAACAATGATCTAATTAAATGCATTCCCTCACATGTTTTTTGGTAGACTGAACACCAGAATTTAATTTCTAGAATTTTAATTTTCTTCCATTCTTCGTGTACATAGCTACCGTTTCCAATTATTCAATTATCGCATTTTACTTCTTCACATAATAATTAAGTTCTTTTCTCAGCCGCTGGTGGCAGCAGTTATGAATTAATTGGCTCTTACTTGTTGACGGAAGGGGAATTTGGAAGTCCTTTTGTCAGGGAAAGGGAAAATGTTTTCCCTACTTAATCTTCCCTCTCCTCTAGCATGTGTCTCGCGCACAACGTCAGAGTAATCTAATAGAACAGACTAAGGCAGAGTGTGAGATACCAATCCGTGTTCCTCTCTTCAGCTTTTCATAAAGAGAAGCTTGAGTAATGAAATTTTAATCACCTCGAAAAACAAAACTCATCATATCTGCGTAAGTGTGTCTTCGTGCTTGTCCTCGACAATAAGGGATTTTCTATTTGAAGAGGTTTCCACTTTGAAAAATTTTCTCCTTAAAGAGAATAAAGTGAATGTTTAGATTAGAAACTTGGGGAAAAGGGGGGAATAATAAGAAGAGTTTGTAGGGAGAATGTGGAGATTAAGTGGATGTGAAATTTCAATGATGTAATAAAGTACACGTTGTGTTTAATTATGTCAAATTCTTCGTAAAATTATTTTTCATATATTTTGATTTAAAAAGCAACATATGACGTAGAAATTTTGCTTTATATTAATATTCAGTTTATCAAAGACCAGTTAAAAGATAAATTTCATCATAAATTTTATTTTTTTATATTTTTATAGCTACATCAGCCTAAGTTTTCTTTTTCAGATAACGGAGATAATAATTGTTACAGATATAGTCATTAAACTAGTTAAAGTTTGTATTTTGTTGAAAATTGCTAAAAAAGAATATATTATTAACACTTTTATAATATAAAAAATTATGTATTTTTATTAACATTCTTAAAATTTTGAATAAAATATTATACAACATATATCTGGTAATTTAAAATTCTCATTTTTACATAAAATTGCTTTAATACGTTTTTATTAACATGTAGCTCATTGTGAATAAAATGTAAGCGATTATAAGAAAAAGCAATATTTTTATGGCATTAATTGAAAAAAAATATTGATGCCTGAAAGGTTAATTCTCTTTTTTCTTTTTGATATAATTTCGGTAAAAAGTCTTATTAAGAAAGATAGAGATTAAAATTTTTTAAAGAGTTTACAGTTTTAACATAAAATTTCTTATTTGACAAAATTTTAGCATATTTAATACCTATATCTCTATGATTTAATATATTCAATATCTAATTTTATACATTTTAATATCTATGATTAATGCTTATTAAAAGACATTTGTACTCTACATAGTTTTATTTTTTAAAAAAAAAGATGATTAAAATTGAATTTTAGATGAAAAAGATAATTTTCATCTATTATTATTTTTATTTATAAGTTTATAATTTCTTACTTTAAATGGAGGATTTCTATTAAAAATGTTTTCATCATTCATATTCATATCATTAAAATATTAAAAAAATAAAGAAAATAAGCTTTCAATATAATAACTTAAATAAACAAATGAATTTTTTCTACGTATTTATAATTATTTTTGAAATGAATCTCTAACTTAATAATCTAGCTCAATTATGCATTGTTTTAATAGTGTACAAATGAATCCTAAAAATTAACTTCAAGTTAGTACATAACATATATATAACGAAGTAATTATTAGTTTTTCTGAATCCTCTTTAAAAAATTTGAGATTTATAAATTAGATAAAATAAAAACTTATGGAATTTGAAAACTGTTTTAAAATATATTAATTTAACTTAAAAATTTCTGTTGAAATATAATTTGTTTGAAACAAGTATTGAAAAAATTTATTAAATTATAAGCAGTAGAAAAATGTTAAATCTGTATATTCAAGGCAAAAACGTAAATAACTATGGTTATTGTCTATCGTATTTGCATACATTTTATGTAAATTTTAATTAATTATTTAATTAAATATTAATTCAAACAAGAGATTGAAATTTTCTATTTTTTACTTTTGAATGATTTAAAAGAAATAATGTTTGTATAGCTTGTATAAATTCAGAAACTTCAGTTGCTATTCATATTTTTATGCACTGAAAAAAATTCAAGAATCTTCTTAAGTACCAAAACTACAACAAAAAAAACAAAAAAATAAGAAATATTTTAACAAGCGTAAAAATTAAGAAAACAAGCTTAAAATTAAGAAAGTAAAATACAGTACATAAAAATATAAGGTTTTTATGTTTATTATTTTTGGTACTTTTACCTATTTTCTTCTGCAAAACATCATTTACAACAATATACAAATTCATTAAATAGAAGTAAATATTAAAATGTCAAGAAAATTCAGCGCTATCAAGCTTCACATTTTTTATTTGATT
>JAPDSC010104035.1:103400-117383 GCA_026290005.1 Latrodectus geometricus
TTACGAAAAAATTAGTTTCGTATGCAACTGCTGATTTAGAAATTTATGCTATAGTATTATTATTCTGTAGTATTATTCTATACTATTGAACAATAATACTATATTCTTAAATTAGTATTATTCTATATATTATTCTTAAATTGCACTGACTCTGTTGACCATTCAAGTTACGATTTAGAAATTAACAAATCTAGCTTTTCCGACTAGCTTTGAATGATCATTCTAAAGCAATTTTTTTACACGATGCATATAATATGATATTTGATTTTTTATTTTAATAATTTAAATAAATAGCTTACAACCATATCTAGTTCCTATTGATCGTTAAACTTAATCTTATTCTATGTTATTTCTAAAGTGATTCATTTTAACACACTTGATCTTAATAACTTGATAATATTAGAAGATCCTGGTGAATGAACTTTGCTCAGATGTTTATTTTCTACTCATAGTAAAATGAAATGAATATAATGGTAACGTAGCTATGACATTATCTTGTTTCTTTTGACGTATTCTTACCACACATTTACGTAAAAGGAATATGAGACGATTACGAAATTAGATAACACAACAGAAGTTACGCATGTTTTATCGAAGAAAACGTGCTGCTTTTGTGTTTTATCTTATCAAAAATATAGTTCAAAAAAGACAATTATAAGTACTTACGGTTGATTGGTGCGTGACATTTGAATTTAAAAATATAGGAAAAAGTTGATTACAGTTGATAATCAGTCAAATGTTCACTGATAGTATATTAAAGTTATTTTTAGATACTTGAAGTCAATTAATTAATCAAGCAGTCAATTAATTTTGTCTCATTAAATAATTAAAAGTTTACAGATAGCAAAGCAGTTGAAGATTGATCATTTAATGTATACATAAGATTTTTCAGTATAATAAATAAAATTTATATTATTAAAATAATGATCAGTTATTATATAACTAAAATAGTTTTGTAATAATACATATTATGCAATAGAATTCAAAATTACAAAATTGTATTTAAAAGGAAATTTTACTTTGAATAAATTTATTTTTTTATTTCAATTACCATTTTATGATTTTGTTTTTGAAAACTGTAAGAAATCTTTTAAAGGAATATTCGACATAAAAAGCTCAATAAATTTTATATGAATCTAAACACATTTAACATATTTTCTAAATAAATCAATATTAGCAGTTAAGAAAATCCTGAGTACTTGTAAGAAATAATGAAATTAAGAAAATAATTTAAGATTTTCATAATATAATCTATGAATTTATATAAAATAAATATAATTTCATAGAGTCCTTAAAATAATAATTACAATTTTTCTTAAGCAATATTATAAATATTTTATTATTTTATACATTTTTTCTAATTATTTTCTATATAGTTATTATATAAATATGTTAACAATAAATTTTGTGATATTATAATTAAAACAAATTGTTAGAAATTATGAAATTAAATTAATAATGGATGTAATTAAGGAAATAAAATAAGATTTGCTTCTTATATTGTATGAATTTATATAATATTTTGAAAATTTATGAACATTTTAATTTTTTAAATTATAATATGATAAAAACATTTTTAAACTACACAAATGTCAGTAGAGTAGTAAAATTTACATATTTTTATTTCTAATTATTCAAGGAATTGCAAAAAATATTGATTTGTGAAATTAGTTTTTTTAGTGTATAATTATGAAAATGAAAATTAAATATTACTTATTTTTAATTTTTATTAATAAATATAAGATTAAAATATCTTATCTTTATTGCGTTTTATCCTAAAAATAATGAAATTACTTTATCTTATTTACTCTCCTGATTTATTGTTGTGAAAGAAAATCAAAACATGATTTGTTATTGAAAAGATCGGAAAAATTCGAAGATTTTGACAAAACAATAGGAATTGTTTTTGCTTAAAAACATATTTTGTATGAGAAAGAAGGAAACAGAGCATTATTCTATCATTTATATTTTTATCCTAACATGTTTTAGAGCTCTCAAAATTTCGTGATAAATTTGCAGCATTTTCTTAAATGAGCCGTCTACTTGAGAGAATTTATTCTATCAGCAAATAGATTAAGAGGTAAAAGAACAAAAACTAAAATCAATAAGGATTATAGCTCAGAATATGAATGGGTAAAAATCTGGGAATTAGTTTTATACAAACAATAAAAATATTTATTGAGACGTGAATACTTAAATTGATTTTATAATTGAAGTTTATTTCATCATTTACAATGATTTATTTTTAGATAATAGATTTAAATATACATATTCTTGGAATTAATGATTTACATAGATTACAGAGTGAGTTAATATTTATTTTATACATATCATTACACTTTCCAAAAGTTATATTAAAAAATATAAATTTTTAAGTAATCAAAATATTTTTGACCTACTAATTTTTTGTTATCATTTGCTCTTACTACAATCTCCATGAATAATAAATTATTGATAAAGTTTGTAATGTATTAAAATCTGCTGGATAATAATACTCTAATTTTGTATCACATCTGCGATCAGTTTTATATCTAAGCAAATTATTTAATCTAATATTTCTATATTTTTTTAAATAATAAATATCAAATGAGGATAATTAATTTTATTGATGGCATTAATTTAATGAATTCATTATGAAAATACTATCTCTGAATCTGAAACTATTTTATTCTATTATTAATATGTCTGTGTGATAAATCAAGAAAGGAGGAAATGTTTATAGTTTTGAATTAAATATTAAATATTTAATAACATAAATTTTTTAAATATTAAGTATTTTATTTTTTAATATCAATTTTAAATTTTAATTTTTTTAATTAATTATTAAGTATTGAAATATTTTATTCATTCACTTAAACATTTTTGAATGCAATTAGAACTAAAATGTTTATTGACGCAAATATGTATTTCTTCCGCAAAATTAACTTATGAGTTTTATGGAGGACATACTTCCATTCAAAGTTTTAAAAACGGCATTAGCCAATGAGGTTATAATTTGATTTATTTTCATTTTTAGTGAAAGTAAAAGATAAAATTTTAAATGTGCTTGTATTTTTAAGCGAAGTAATGGAGTAAAATTAGTTGATATTTGGTCTTATTTTATTGCAGAAATAAAATTCTGCATGAAAATAAATTTACTTGATATTTCTTCATATTGAAACTTGAAGCACAATACTATTTGCATATTTAAGTATATAGAGGAATTTTTTTAAGACATAATTTATAAAAGATGTTTTCCAGTTTTAATGAATACTTAATTAAAAACTGAAAATTAACATGTAATGTAACAAGTAGAAGGTAATAATCAAATCTCAATTAATTTAACGTGTATTCAATAAAATTACAGCATATCTATATTGTAGTTTTAAGAAAAAGTAACTCAGCCATATTACCAAAAGGTATATTTGGGAAATGAATATAGACATATATAGAGAGAATAAATATTAGATTTGTGAGTTACGAGATTCACAAATATAATATTTACTATCAATATTTGTTATTTTTAACATTTCATGTAGTTACAATCAATTTATATTCAGAAAATTTCATTACAAATAATGCATGTTTTTATATGAAGGAATGTTATGTTATTTTTCTGCTTTTAATGTTAAAGATCTTTACTATTTTTATTTTTAATGTAATGGGGCAGTTAAAGCAATTTTACAACGATAATAATTTCAATTATTTCTGTAATTTCAAGAAGTTGCCTTCTTTTTGTCTAATGGTAAAATATGCGTAACACATATGTCTATTATGAAAAAATTACGAATTGTTTCTTTTATGTTTCCTGATAAAGAAAATTCTTTCATTTAATACGCATGAGAAAAATACAGCAGCAGTAACATCAGAAAAATATAACAGCAGTAATATGATATTACAGCTGCTACAGAATAATTTGGCAACTTTAAATACAGACAATTCTTTTTAATCATATATTTCTTTCTTTTTATGCTAAAGTTTTCTTATGTTAAAGTATTTTGACTTGTTTTATTGTTAAAATACTTTCCTTAAAATTTTTATTCTATGTTTTGCTACCATAATTTATTTGAAGTTAGAATGAAGCAGAAGTTAGTTTACAAGAACAACTTAATTTGAATAAATTCCCAATATTATCATTAAAAATTTTGTGACTTATTCCGAATACATTACTAGTTGATTCGGAGAAATCCTTTAACTCTATTAACTCTTCATTGATTAACAAAAATACATTTATATAATAATATTCTGACCAAAATATCATAAATAAAACTGTATTTTTTTGTTATTTTCATAATCTTTATTGTAATTAGGTTCCATCAGTTAGGTTTCTTAAGATAAAACCTACCAAATTATGTTTCATTTGTAAAATAATTCAGCTTTTGGTGATTGCTAATTTTAAATTATTCCCTTTTTAATTAACGGGATTTTAAGAAACATTATTTCAAAAATCAAACTGCAATTAATTTCATCATGCATATTCTTAGTTTTACAAAATTGAAAATTAAAGAAATTTTATTTTTCTTGTAATAAAAATAGTAAAAATTTATTTCACAATTTCATGGTAAAATCTGAAAATATATTATTTAAGTTTAATACGTTTTTATAATACCTTTCAAAAATTTTAGATTAAATGCTCCATTCAAAACACTAGTAATGATAATGAAACATAACTGATAACACTTCCGAAATAAAAAAATCTTCGCAGGTGTTGTAAACAATGGAAAGCTCAAAAATCGCTACGAGTTATAAATTGAGAACATTCCAAAAAATTATTTCTTTTGACAATTCACAATAATAGAAATGAAGCTATTAATTTCCTTTCTGTTCTTGACACTGGGCTTGGTAATTTGTATAATTAATTAGCTTATTAATATATTTTGTATATTTTATAAAATTGAATATTAATTTAGAATTTTTGTTGGTAAAATAATATTGCATAGTGAAAAATTAAAAAAAAATTTTTTCTAGATTTCATAACTTTATTACTTAATTGAAATAAATTGTAGCATATTATTTTCCAATTGTAAAATAGACCAATTTTTTAAACTAAAATTTTTATTTAGAATTTAAAAAAATGTTCTCTTGATTTCATAAATATTATTTTACTTAAAAACTGAAAGAAATTGTAGTATATTACTTTCCAATAGTAAAATAGATTAATATTTTAAACAGAAATTTTTATTTTAAAAAATTTCTCTTGATTTCATAAATATTATATTATTTAAAAATTGAAAAAAAATTTTAATATATCATTTTCCAATAGTAAAATAAACGAATTTTTTAAATTGAAATTTTTATTTAAAATTTAAATTTTAAAATACTTTAGTTATCAGAAAATTCAAGAAAAGATCGAAAATTAAATCTTTTATATTGAATGAATGCTAAATTTTGAGCTGTACATTTATATATATTTTTTAACTGTTTTTCAGATAACAGTTATTATATGTAATTGTTAAAGTTTCGTTTTAACAATTTAAGATTATAATTTAAAATATATCTATAACAGAATTATTTAATTTGACCTTTAAATAAAGATTTTTAATTCATTATTTAGTTAGGTTTAACTTATTTTTATTGTTTGGTTAGTATACTATAAAATACTGATAATAGTACTATAATAATAGTAACTTATAGCAGGATAATTATGTTTATAGTATACCAAGTAATAAAAATGTGTTGGGATGTAGAGATTTAATAATTTCTCTACTCAAACTTAAAGTTTTATTTTAAATTATATTTGTTTAATAGATAGTCATAAGTGATGCCAAGCTATGCAGCACAGAAAATGATTGTGACAGTGGACAATGTTGTGCGGCTTTGGTGAGCGCTCATTTGCCCAGAAAGGGGCGTTGCATGAGACTAGCTAAAGCAAGTAAGAAAATATTTTGATTCGTGATGTATTTCAGTTAAAATATGTTCACTAAAGTAAATAATATTTTGCATCCAAATAATTTGCAATGTATCCTAAAATTAATTAAAATACTAAAAATAAACCCATATATAGGTGTAATTTCAAATATTTAAATTCAGTGGCATAAAATATTTTTTAAACAAGTATGTATAGTTCATATGTAATTTAAGAAATTTTTATCTGCAATAGACAAATATTCGTTTAATAGACAATTAGTGCAAGGATTTTTTAAACAAATTTCTTCTCATATTAAATAAAAATAAAAGAACTAGAAATCTAATAAAATGTATACTATAAGAACTTGAATGCTTTTAATGCTATTTATTGTAAATCGTTAATTTAATTGCGTTCTCATAGAAGTAATTAATTAGTTAAAGACTATTAAAAACTGTTCTTTTAAAAATTGATATTTTATTTTTATTCTATTTTTATGTGATTGATAAATTGTTTTCAAAACAAATTTAAATTTTTCTTTTAGGAGCTAGATGCAATGTACCTGAGGCTAAAATGGATTATTATGGAGGAAAGTTCCTTTACTTTTGTCCTTGCGCCGAAGGACTTAGTTGTATACCTAAAGGTGTAAAAGAGGGAGAAACTAATGTGAGTATTGAATATTATAAATTGTAAAAACGTTATAAAAAATATTACATTATTAAGAGGGATCTTCATGTAAAGGAAAATAGTACATTTAAGAGTGAACGTATATTATATATACTATTGCATATTTAAGGATCTAAACATTTATTAATAAGATGTCAATACGATTAAAATATTATCAATTGCACATTGAATCTAATATCATCTCAATTATTGAAAATAATAGAATTTAATTATTTCATTTGATGTCATGCTAGCATTATTATGATAAGCACAATGTAATTCATGGAGTTCCATGTAATTCATAGAGTTCCATTCCATGTAATTCATGGAGATATTTCCCTTATGAAATGTCATATTTATTTGCCCCAAATATGTAAAAATAGGGAGTGCTTGATGTAAATAAAATATTAGAAATACAGAATTATCATTAAATCCGAATCAGTTCATAAATAAATGGCTTAAAGCAAATCATAAAATTAGATTCAATTTTTTTTAAAGTTTACAATGAATATTCTGTTCTTTTTAGCTGATTTCAAAGGACCTATTAAATCACAGCTAAGAATAAAATAATGATACTAATTTCTTTTTAATGAAGTATAATGACTGAAAAATATTAAATATTATTTTATTAATGGATGTGTATGAATGTATTTAACTATCAAATTAATTAATCAAATGTTTTTAACGCCTATAAAATTTTAGTTCATAAATTATCGAAATATTTATATTTTTAAAAACAAAAATAATAAAAAATGACATTTAATTTTTTTATATTTATCTAATGAATTAACATAGATTTTATAGATTAGAACTTAATTTCAATTATATTTTGTTCTTTGGAACGAAAGAAATAAAAACAAGTTAGAGAAATATTTTATATTTCAATTTATAAAAATAAACAAATTAGATTTAAAATTACTGAAAATTACTAAGTATGTTTATGTAAAACTTATTTCACTTTTAGAAATTTACGATTTTTTTTTAAACTAATGAACTTGATATGCTTACTATTTTCTTTTACTTATATATATAATTTTATAAAATGTCAAGATAAATAATAAGATTAAGAATTTGTTGGAAATGCTTAGAAATGTAATGGAGTTATAGAAATTATAAATTAACTATTGTAATGTATATTGAGATTATTTTATGTTCTACTTAATATACTATAATTGACAGGCATAATTTATTCAAATTCTAATACTTAATTTCCTGAATTTACAAAACTTACAATCATTATAAACAAAATTATTTATAATCTTTTTTTTTCTTAATTGTTCAAATATCTCAGATCAATAAATATTTTATAAATCGTTTAAAATATTTACATTACAAATGTTCACCTAAAAATTAAGGGGCTTATTTCATTTGGTTATATGGAGTGAATTAAATGAACAAATTAAAACGGACATCTAGTATTAAGAATATATTTTGTTATGAGAAAAGAGATATCTGTTAAATCTAAAATTATGAATCGAAAAGCTTGCAATTTTTGGATTACTTAAGAAGCATTCCAGAAATTCGTAGAATATATTAAGAAGAGACTCAAAACTATTAACTTTTGAAAAAATTTATATTCTGTAAATAAATAATTTTTGCTTCAAATATAGTATGAATCTTTTCTATTATTTTAAAATAAAAACGTCAAACTATATTTGAACAAGTAAAATGGTCAATGTAATATGGAATTTATTACATTGACCATTTTACTTTCGAAAGATAAAGTTTGCAAATATTATAATTCAAGTTATATCAAACTCTTAAAATATTTTGAAGTAAATTCAGACTTTTATGATAAAAGTTTCTGTTTTAGAAATGTGCTGTAAAAACATATAAGAATTTAATATAAAACTTTTTTTTATCATAATGCAATTTGGAACAGGTTGTTAAGAAAATCTTTAAGTTCAATTTATAATAGATTCATTGACTAAATTTAAATAATTTTCCGAAAATTCGACATTATAGAAACATTTTTATTAAAAAGATTTTTTCAGCTTTTATATTCTTATTATTTAGTACCACTTCTCAGCTCGCCAATACTTTATTTGTAAAAGTAATTGCTCGGTTTTTTTTATTATATAGAATGCTAAGATTTTAGCAAAGCAGAGATGCTACCCGGAACAAACTACACAACCACCGAAAGTCACTACTGAAGGAGTAGTAGATGATAAAACGACCAAAGATGATAAGATTGTAGAACCAACAATTCCTCCAGTGACTCTTCCACCAGTTACTATTCCCCCAGTCACTGTTCCCCCAGTCACTGTTCCCCCAGTCACTGTTCCTCCTGTAACTCTTCCACCAGAGGTCTTAGAAACTGATGGACCGGAAGAAAAACCAGAACCTGAACCAGAACCTGAACCAGAGCCAGAACCTGAACCGGAGCCTGAACCCGAGCCAAAACCAGAGCCGGAACCAGAACCTAAACCGGAGCCTGAACCCGAGCCAGAACCAGAACCCGAAGAAGATATCGTAGATGATATCGTAGAAGGTCCAGGAGGAGAACCCCCTAAAGATGATGATTGTGAAGATTGGACATATGGTTGTTAAAATATGTGTAAATTATTTTATTCAAAAATAAAGTGATAAAATCTATTTTTTGTTATATAATTGTTTTTAAATGTGCTTATTTTATCAATCAGCGTATGTAAATAAGTAGGATTTCATATATAATAATAAGAATAAGCATAAATATGTTAACTATAAATAAACTATTAGAATAAATATGTTAACCTTTTTTGATTTGAACTAATAAAGATGGGACGAATTGAATTGTCTATTTTAATTACGTATCAATTCGAAATTAAGGAAATCGAATTTAAAAATGAATTCATTCTAATGGATTTTGCTGTGCTGATTTCGAAAAGAAGTTTAAATAAAAATATTTGTCAACATATGTTTGTAAAATACAGTTATTTTTAAATATGTATAAGAAAACTGAATATTATGATCTTAAAAATATTAAATATTTGATGTTAATAAGACAATCTGTTACAAAAGAGGATATAAATGGCAATTTTGAAACAAATTGATTTAGTACATTATTTTAAATAAACTTCACTTCCACTGTACTAAACTAATCTTGATATTTTTGCTTCAATAATTATAATAATTCATTCCTATCATTATGCTTTACAAATATTTAACAAATCCACATAATTATTATAGTGAATATGGTGTCTTATAACTGCATTTGCCATTCTATAAATAAAAATTTTATTTTTTTGAGATAAAAACTATCAGTTCCTCACGGGTTTCATAACAAAATACAAAGATTTCAAAATACTATTTTGCGTGATTTCAATTTGTTGAATGATTATTTTAATGCTTTAAAAGTAACAAGTACAAAATGAGTTAGTTTTAAAGGAGAAAAATTCACTTAAGCAATAGGAACAAAAACTCAATAAATCATGCATAAAAATATTGAACAAATACAAATAAAAAACTTTTTAATTTCTTAAACTAATTTGAAATAAAATCAGATGTTTGTAAGAAATAAATGATTTAAGCCGAACATTTCCATACACATTTAAAGTTTCTAAAGGCATAAGCAATACCAAAGTATATCTCCAAAGAAGTGGAGATAAAGTGACTTTATCTCGAGGGGATAAAGACTTTCAGAAGATCAAATATTTGATATAGAATTCAACGAACTTACAAAAGAAGTAAATCCTTAAACTATAAATTTCGACAATTTTATTTTTTTAACTTAATGTTTTAGTTTTACGGTATTGATCGTAGGAAAGGAAACGATGGACAAATGTAGGAAAAAAATACTTGTTATGGTTCAACAGCAAGTAAAATGTACATTAAAACATGTACTAAAATAAAATCGTAAAGAGATTTTAGATATTCAGTTATGGAGATCGATATTTATTATTTCAAATTATTGCAAATCAATCATTTTTGAACATACATTGAAATGATAATTACATTGTTTGAAATGTCTTTAAATGACACACAAATATTTATGAGTATATACATTACAATAAACTAATTTAATAAAAATGAGTATTTGATCAAAAAATGTGTTATTAATTAAAAATTTATGTTTAATAGGATAAAAAGAAATGACAAAAGAGGTACCATAGCTGCATAGATTAAATGGTGCATCTCAAATTTGTGCCAATTGCATTTCGGCTGCTAACTATATTTTAACTCAACTGATTTTACCTGCTCATTAACTAATCTATTTTATTACAACTCATAATTTTAATTCAATAAAAGGTATTGGCAAAAAGGAAATAGATTTCAGAATTTTGAGATTAATTTGAGTTTGGTGTTTTTTGTGATGACTTCTATTTTAACTACAATACATTATTTAATTAAATTATTATACATTCATATGATAATTTAATTAAATTTTTACAATGTATTTAAAAATATTTTACTAAAACAAAAACATTTTTGAATTTTTGAGGAATTTAATATGCAATCATTTTTTCCATTGCTTATTCAGAAAAGCTGATTCAGATAGCAGCATTGAAAAAGAAAAGATAATTCATACGACATAAATGAAAGCATATTCCAACAAAAATATAGAAATAAATTTAAAATATTTTTTATTTTATAAAATTGATATTATTATTTTTAAAAATAAAGTTTAACTGATAAAATTAACTCAAAATCAGAATTTATGCGGTTATAGCTTTACAACTTAAAATGGAAATCAATCTCTAAGTGCATTGCTTTGATCATCAATGACTTTACAAGTGACTTTTATAAATTTTTAAATTAACCGAATTTTTTTTAACTATTTTAAATACTCTATAATAAGAATTTAAAAAGTATTAATAGAATTAAAAACAGCGATAACTATATTACTGCATATTTTTCTATACGAAATGTTATCATTACCTTTGAAATGACAAAGAAATGTGGTTAATTCATGAACATTACTGTTTCAATAATAAGGTAATTTCTGACCATCCCTCTTAAGACAACGTAAGTCCATAATAATTAAAATACTAGGGTAATTTCACGTAACTGCGAGCAATTATTTTCATAATCACCTTACTAAGAGCAAATTCAATTTCTTCTAAAGAAAACAGATGTACAGCAATAATTGCCAAGAAGAATTTGGGTTAAACTAATATCTAGAAGATAAGTAGATGAGAAAGTTGCGTGCGATTCTCATTACCTCCTTTGGAACCGTTAATAATGTTTGATAATTAGCTATTCATTGTATCTTCTATTTCTGGAGAGGATTAGAATGAGAAGTAAATTAAATAATAAAAATTCAAATCGAAATTTCATACTCTAATATGGTCTTCAGTTATTTTCGTGAAACTTCTAATGTAATGGATTTTATGTGATTGGATAATTGACAATAAAACCAGTTGGAAAATGTTTTTAAATGAATGATTTAATTTGACTCTAAAATTTGATTAAAGTTTCCAATTAGTAGCTTCCCGCTTTGAGAGTTAGAAGGACATAAAAATTAACTCCAATATATATATATATATATATATATATATATATATATATATATATGAAAGTAAACTATTAGCTATTTAAATAACTGTTTAGAGGAAATATAATATTAGTACGATATTATATGGAAGACAAAGTATTGTGTGATATTATATTAGATTAACTATTATATATGCTATTATATTAGATTAACAATTTATGAATGAAAAAATATTTTTAAAAGGAAATAGAAATGGTATAAAGACATTAAAAATACATTTTTGGGGGGGATTAAATATCATAAAAAGACACTATTTTGGTAGATATTATTATATTTCAAATGAGCAAACGCTGTTTAATTTAAAAAAAAAAAAAAAAAAAAAAAAAAAAAAAAAACTGTAATACACATGACAAACTCATTGTGTCCATTTTTATATCAATATACAGCCATTTTTTTCATATATTTCTAGTTAGAGTGTTTCTTTTGATATAACATTAAATTATTCCATGATTTTACGTTTGCATTAATATTTTACTTTAAGAACTCAACTAATGTTAGTGTTACTTCAGTGAACATTCCTACCACAGAATTTGTTGCTTAAACCTCTGACTGCTCGATTTATAAACTGAAAATGGCTTCAAAAATGCGTATTTTTTTTACATATTTTAAATATATATATTAGAGTAAATATATATATATTGAAATTTGCATATGTTTCTTCCCAGAAAATATTTTTTTACATAGATTTTCATCATGAGAATCTAAGCTGTAAAAAAAAAAAAAAAAATAATTAATTTAAAAAAAAAAAAAAAAAAAAAAACAATTTCAGAAAATATCACAAATTTTTTTAAAAAAGTTTCAATTGAATTACAAATAATTTCTATTTATTACATAATACAAAAAAAGTAAAATGTATAAAATTTTGAAGTCTGGAAAAATGGTGAAAATGATAGGCTCTTTAATAAAGCAAGAAAAACACATGTCCGTGAAAAGCACGGGATTAACAAATTTTGCTGTGTTTGAGTTGCCCGTGGAAATTTCGGGTTGCTCAGTCAGAGGGTTTAGAACAAATGTTAAAAATCTTAATATTTCTAAGCAACTTTTTAATGGATTCTGTTGAGAACAATACATCAGTCATGGCAATCATGGGGTGTTCACGGGAGATTTTTGTGGTTCTCTCTTGTGACATATAATTGCGATTTATTATATCAGTAAATTTGAAGTGAACTACAAGCATTTTGTGATTTGTTCTCACAAAAACTCTCATGAGAGATATAAGTTATCACGTTATTTTCTGGATTGCACCAAAATAAAAACTGAGAAAAACTTTACCATTTTACGTAAATTCAACTATGTATACAAATGTTTGAAAATAACTCATTGGATTAATTACGCTTCTTAGAAATTGTTTTGCAAAAAATAACTCATTTGAAAATCTGAAAAATTAATTTGCTTCTATTTTAGTGTCTTTTAATAGTTTTAATATTATTTTGAGTAAAAATTATATATTTTGTTCATTAAAATTTATGTCATAAAATGATTGCTTTCAAAAGACATTTCGAAAATGCATTTTTCAAAAATATCTATATATTAGTGCTAATTGATTCCCTACAATAAGATTTATTTAATATTTAGTTTTATCAAAAAATTGACCAAAAGATTTGTATAAAGCAAAAATTATAAGTTTTACATTGTTTTGCAAATATTAGGGAACTTACTGCAGAAATGTTATTCCATTTATTAATATGATAAAATTGTATGTAACGTTGATTTATGTATTATAATGTACGATAACTTAAATTTCTTTTTGATAAATAAGAAGTTAATTTCATGACATATGAATTATAATTTAAGATATAGGTTTTGAATTTCAATAAAAAATAAAACAAATTTGCTTAGCTAAAAATGAAAACATCTATTAGGAAAGCCAATAAAAAATATTTTGTTTGAATATTATACTTTCCAATTTATTGTTCAATATATAGATATAAAAAAAGATGCCCTTACTAAAAAATCATTTATTCTTTAATATAATGTTTTCATTTTTAGCTAAGCAAATTTGTTTTATTTTTTATTGAAA
>JAPDSC010104035.1:122383-160392 GCA_026290005.1 Latrodectus geometricus
ATATATATATATATATATATATATATATATATATATATATATAAATTATGTAAATTATGTGTTTTAATATAAGTTATTCAGAATGTTGGAGAAAGAATAATATGAAAAATTAATATTAATTAAAATTTTATGCATCACATAGTACTATTAATTCCAGTAATAGTAAAGTAACAAAAATATTGAATTATATATGGAAGTTATGCACATTGTAGTAAACTTTAATTTACTAAAAAATACAGCTAAAATACAGAGACAGCTTTTTTAATATATTTTATTTCAATTCATAAACAATTGAAAATTTCTGTAAACATGTTTAGTATTTACATTGAGTTATTTTAGCTTATGCTTTTACAGGTTGTTAAGATATTAAGCAATAGAGAGAAACACGAGCTGTTCAAAGATAAGTAAATGCGATGCACATTAAAAAATACACAATTACGTGGGAAAGTAGATATAAACAAAGGTCTTCATCCGTGCCCTCTAATTTGAAGATAAAGTAAAATTTTGATAATATATCAACCCATTGTTCAGGTCTCATATATATCTGCAGAAATAGCTAAAACATATTTGCATTTCTGTTCAATAGAGAAATAGTTCATCATGAAGTTTTCATTGCTTTTAGTAGTTTCTGCTGTTTTGGTAAGTGTGATAAAACTTATGTTATATATTAAGTTTATTTTGAATGAATTTGGCATTCAGCACTTTATCTGATTCAACTTCCAAAAAATATTGCACTCTAAATAATTCCTTTTTAAAAGAATTATAATTTTAAAGCTACTTAGTATTAGAAAAAGCAGAAATGATCGTTCTTGATTGATATACATACTTAAAAAAATTCAGAATATTTTCAATTAACAGTATGCAATTTTAAATGTTTCACATATTCCATAATCCATATTTCTATTATATATATATATATATATATATATATATATATATATATATATATATATATATATATATATATATATATATATATATATATATATTCTTAACGATATTTGTTACGTTAAGCTAATCTGAACGCATTTATATTATAGAATTGGAAATTTATTATTTTTATTATATAAATATAATTATTATATATACTATTTATTTATTATATAAATAATAAATTATTAATTTTTATATAAATATAATTTAACTTTTAAACTGATTTTCCAATTTAATGTTCCATAAGAAATAAAAAATTCATGATTATTATTTGATGATAATGAATTACATGTTTTATTACTCTACATAAAATTTTAATGTTATTTAATAAAAGTGTTAAAATAATTTTTGTTTGTTTAATATGATTGATTTGAACTAATAAGTAAAAGCAATTTTCCCATTTTTATAAAAACATTTGAAGAAGCAATGGAAAATATAATTAAATTCTTTTTGTTTGTAAAACATTCCGAGTCTTTTCATAGTATTTATAATAAATTCATTACAAAAATGTAATTAAAATAAAAAAATTTAAGATTTTCAGCAAAATTCTTTTAGTAGAAATAAGTGTCAAATGTTAGTAGTTGGAAAGTAAATTTAAAAGTTAAATTTGACAAAAAGAAATTTTTTTAAAATTTTTTTCAGTGAATATTAACGTTTGCTATTTATCTTATTATTAACTTTAATGTTATTATCTTTCTTATTAAATAATATCTTAACACCATTGCTAATTTTATTGTTATTTATAGTTTGACATCAAACTTAAAACAAGAAACTTTTCGTGTTTAAAGTTAATGATTTCATTAAAGCTACAAATTTATTAATTCTAAATAATAAAAAATATATATAATTTAAAAGGGGTCTTATATAATATAGTGATGTTTTTTCACATTAAATTTTATTTTAAATAATTTTTAAGGTTCATTTTTGAAAATATTATATAATCTCATCTACTAATTAAATTCGATAATTTATTATTAGGTAATTATAAAATCTTTAAAAAATAATTGCTTAAAAATTTTAAGTAAAATAATTTTCTTAAAATGTTAAGTAAATTTAAGAACTATTAAGTAAAGTGATTTCGTAATATTTATGTTTTAAAACCAAATAGATAACAAGCTCATGGAAAAGTTTTAAAGATTTATTATTATTAAAGATTATTTATTCCAAAATTTTCAATATAAAAAAATATATTTTAAGACTATTCTAATTATTAACTTTTATTCTATGTATCCGTTTTGTTCTTAGTTCAGCTTTTTTATTCCATTATTGCTATGGTTAATAATTTTCAGTTTATTATGACATATATTAGGTTTATGTTTATTTTGATTTTATTAATGATTTTGATATAGCATGAGTTAAAACTTCATTAATCATAAAAGGTATTTACTAAATAGAAAGGTGTTTGTTATTTCAGGAAATATTTAATAAAAAAATAAATAAATTATATTGTGAAATGGTAACTTATTTGGAATATTTGAAAAAACTAAAGTTTAATTTTCCAAAATTAAATTTATTTTATGCAATTTTTATTTTATAAACTAGGAAAGATATCAATAAAGTTAATCACTTTCTAAGGAAAAGATAACTTGATTTTAAGAAAAATAGTTTAATTCTGTTACTGATTAATTTTAAGAGAAGTCTTAAGCATCACAAAAATTACTTCTTAAAAATTATTTTTAAGAAATATTGGTTTTTTTCTGTTATCTTTTATAAAATATATATTTTTTAAATAAAAATGTTTACATGTAGAAGATAATGATTATACATTTTTTTATTACAAGGATTTAATAATGTGACCAAATTTAAAAACCTTATTGAAGTTAAAACTTAGTTTATGATTTCTTTCTTTTCTTGGTTATTACATGCTCTTTAATTAAAATAATCAGTGCTTTAAAATTAATTTTGAAAGGAAAAAATAGTAAAAAATTCTGAGTCATTAAAAAATTTAAGTTTGAACTTCCAACAATTCTCTCAGTAAATTTTTATAAGTAAAATTATTTAATATTTGAAGAATTAAGTATTCTTTGTTTACGCATATTTTTTACTTAATTTTTATGAATGAATAACTTGTTTTTCAAATGCAATAATATATAAGGAATTTCAGATGCATTAGTTAAGTATTTGACGGTGCAAATAATTTAATAATATTTTATTATTTTTATTTAAATAAAACAAAATATAAAATATTAAAGTTTTTTAAGATCTGTTGAACATTTTTTCCTCGTAAAATATAGAGGAAGAAAATTAAATTAGCCATGCAAAATAAATTTTTTTAAGTAAAATACAGAAAGATTAATTTAATTTTTTAAGTAATAAAAATATTTAAGTTTATATTCGAGCTGTTAATGAAAGCTCTTAAATACCAAAAAAAAGATATTTTCAATTTATTATTTCTTATAAAGATGAAGTTTTTCTAATTTCATGACGACTAAGAAATCCTCTAGTAAAATGGTGTTATAAAACTTAAATCTAAAAATGTTTGTTATATTTTGACAAATTTAAACATTATGATGTGGGCTCATATTCTATTCTATATTTATATTTGTAAAATGAAAATAATAAATAAGAAAAATTATATTATAAACTCTTAAAGGTATTTTTATTAAATAAATAGTACCTTATTTCCTTAATTTGACAGTCAGCTCAATTAATTTCTTAAAATATTTATTTAATTTAATCTAAATCCTGTAAACATGAATCAAATATAAATAACATACAAGTTATAAAAAATTTATTAATATAAAATTTACAAAAGTTTGCTTAAAAAATATAAACTGAACATTAGTTTCGGTAGTAATTTTTTCCAACATGTAATGATATTTGTTAAAAACTTGAATATAGTTACGAATATTACGAATAGGGAATTTTTTGATATCCTAATTCAAACTAAACATTGAGTAATTAAAATGATCAATTTCTCAATATTCATAAATGCAATGGATTACAAAGTTTTTAATAAACTTTCTTGACTTATATGAGAATTATTTTTAAAAAATTTACTCACAAATTACTTAAAACATAAAGACATTAATAAGATAAACAAAAAGTAAGTTTATTTAGATAAAACGTAAGCAAATTCAAAGCTATAAATGCTAAGATGTGAATAACTCATCGTATGATTTATGTAAAAGGCGTTGTTAAATTTTTCTAATTTAATTCATATTTTTCTTATACTACATATCAAAAGCAAAACTAATTATGGTGAAAATAGCTTGACTGACACGTTAACGTCTATGAATGATTTGCATTGTATTTTAAAGTATTAGAAATACTAACCTGCGTTAATCTGCGCTTTAGGTGCCCTACTCTGCCAAGGTAACGATAAATGCACCAAGCGTGGTAAACCGTACGTTTTTATACCAAATGAGCTCTTTATGGCAACCTCCGAAGGAAATAATTTGCGCTTTTTCGCGCATGCTCATTAATTGGTTTTTTTCTTTAAGCATTTTCATTGGTCGTTAATTAGTTTCAATTTGAAAAATCGGTCATTTTCATTGGTTGCTAATTAGTTTAAAACCGTTAAAAATCGTATTCCATTATCACCATGGCAACATCGTTTTTGAAAACTCGCCAAGTACGGGACCCACAGCACACTTTCGCCAAGTTGGCAGAGTAGGGGACCTAAAGCGCATTTTCACCCTAACCTGAAATAATTCACAATTTTATTTATAACTTTTTTTTAACTTACCAATAATATAACTTTTTAATGACTGACTATTTTCTACCAACAGATTAATGTTATTAATTAAAGGCGATGAGACGTATTTGACACATGTTTCTTTTTGTAAATGAAATAAATTTTTCAAATGTTCATCGTGAAAAGAGTTTTTCATAATCAGGAATTTTTTTTATTAAATTTAAATTTTAGGTTGCTTTTGTGGTGGCTGCTCGACCTTCACGTCCAACTCGTCCTTCAAGACCACCCAGACCTACACGTCATCCTTTGTTCAAATTCTGTAGTAAATCCCGAGACTGTGACGCAGATGAATGTTGCCTTTCTGGCCCTATGTTTAAGAAAGGAGTCTGTCAGAAACTAGGCACAGAAGGTAAGTTAAGATATTCAAATCTATGAATTTTTACTCTTTGATTCCAAAAACTATGTGTAGATTGATTTTTAAATACCTATTTTTTATTCAATTTTCAATGAGATAAAAGGCTTAAAAAGATATCAAACTTTAAAAAATTATCAAAAAAATCATTTAATTATTTGCTTAAAGTAACAAAATAGCATTAAGGGTTAGACCGCATTTAATAAATAAGAATAGAATATGTTTATAATAAGTAAAAAAAATAATCTCTCATTCTTCTTAACAAAGTTTTAAAATTTTCGAGTGCGATATAAAGAAAAACACGAAGAACATCAAAGTTTTTCTGAATCCTTTATGTATTACTTTATTTGTAAGCAATGAAATTTCATCGAAACAATGTTAAAAATAATCTGTCAAGTAATTACTAAAACAAATGAACTAATAATGTAATTAGAGCTATCTCTTATTCTTAAAAATATTATGAAAAATGGATTTAAAAAAACCATTTTGTGCCTTGACGATAATATTTACTTTTGAATTTTTGACAAATAAATATATAGTCCATAAAATTTTCAAATTGTTTCGTGTGAGTTAATATTTTGTTTTCAAATTTTTAATATGAGTGGAATTTTTTACATTTTAATAACATCAGATATACATTATTAAATTTCTATTTCATAGAAGACATTAAAATTTGTTTTTCCTGAATAACTGAATGGTAGTAAATTGAAATAAAGTGTAACTGAAGTAAATTTGTGTAACTGTAAGCATTTGTAAGCAAATATATGAATGTAAAAATTAAACAAAAATGACCATAGCGGTATCTGACACTGTTTCAAATACCATAATATTTGTTATTATTTTTTTTTTCATTATTCCAATCACATGAAGGTAAATAAAATTACCCGGGAAATAGTAAACAATGTAGACAATGAAGACATGCTATAGTTATTGCAGATTACACGAGATGAATAAATTCAAAGCACCAAGACAATTTATAATTGAATAGATTATTATTTGTTTTGTCAAATTTGAAATAATCTTGACTGAGGATGATGAAAAATGTTCTGTGAAATATTTAGATCGGAGAAAACATGAGCATCACTGAAACCATAATATGATATGTAACTTCATTTTGTATGCTTTAAGGCAATTTTGCAAGATTCAAATGATATGAATAGTGATTAAGTTATCTTCTTAAGCTTCTAAAAGTCAGGCGAATTCACATTGTAATATTCGAACAAATGAAGAAGGCTGAATAATTCTGTCACCTTACAGCAAATATGCATACCTCAAGTTTGGTATCTGTTTACCAAAGGATTTCCATCCGTTTCTACTTTATATGAAAGCTATGACTCAAATGTTGCCCATGTAAAAACCCAATTTATCATTTTAACCATGTTATTGAAACAATCCATATTTAGACAAATCGTAATATGACGTTTTGTTGACAAATTGTTATATATATGATATCAAATAACGAAGGGAATCTTTTAATATTGTCACACAATGAGAACTGACAGCTTTTCAGAGCATTTGGATTGCTATGATCAAATATTTAAAATAAATATGGTGAGAGATTGGTTGATTAAATGCAGTTCCCAAATACAAAAATTTTAACTGCGCAATAATTTACATACTATGTTATTTTTTTCCCTCACAATTTCAACATGTTGATTAACAATGTAATTTTAATAGAATTACTACAAAAATTTAATTAAAAGTAAAATTTAATAGAATTACTACATTTTTTGCAATTTTTTCAAAAGGTTATTGCTTATAAACTGGATTGAATCCTAATCATAAGAAAACATTTTAAACTTCAAGGAAGCATTTTGAATATTTGTTTCAGATGAAAAAAGAAATTAACTCAAAAATTAATGTAATTTTAATATTTCTATACTTTCTATAATTTGTAAATTTATTCGAGAAATTTGTGTAAATAAATTTAGTATTTACATTTAAATTATAGCTGTATTCTTATAAAAATATTAAAGTTTGGTTTTATCATGTCTAAGGTATTTTTTTTTTACATAAATGTGTACAAATTTATAAATGAACTCATAAAGTTATTTTTGGAAAAAACATGAAGATTCACCTTTCTTAGTTTAAAAACATTTTCTATGTTTTTCTGCAATGATATTATGACTTTTGAGAATTTGTCACAGTCTATTCATCAATTAACTGTTGTGATATTAGGTAGTAAATGTGATGGTGATAATCACAGAAGAAAGGGAAGATATCTCTTTCGATGCCCTTGTGCTGAAGGATTTACTTGTGAGGCAGAAGATGAAAAAGATACAATTGTAAGTCTCTCGAGATGTTATTCACATTTTCATAAATTAATTAATCTCATTTAATTTTATTTAAATTAAAATTAAATAATTAAAATGAATTAAGATGTTTTGTAATCTAAGTATAGTTTAATGTGATATTTTAAATTAATAAAGTTGCCATGTGAATTTTTTTTCTCTCCCACTTAGTCTTTATCACTTTTAAAATCTATACAAATAATTTAACATAATTTATTCTACTGGAATTAAAATTGGAACCTTGGTAATGATGCTTTGAAAATTCCTTTACAGTTCAATATTAGCATTTTTATTCTTGGTTAATTTTAAACTCTCCGATATTTTGACAGTATTTTTTTGTATAAGTTAGACTTTTTGAGACTTAATTTTCCTGCAAACATTGAACAAAAACATTTATAAGCGTTAATTGACTTTTATTAAATTCATTTAATGAGTAAGTAAAATTAGTTTTTTTCTGTTGTAAAAAAAATTTGAAATATTTTAAGAAGATAAATATGAATATTTAAATTTTTTAGTTTTGGAACAAATTTTTCATTTCGTTGAACTAGTGGTTAATAAATAGAATTTTAGTAAAAAGCACATCTATAGCTTAAATTCAAATTTTATTGTGGATATTTGTTGTGATTCTCAATATAATTTTAATTAAAGATTGTGTTATATTTTCTTTACACAAAGTAAATTAAAAAATCAACTTTTTTTAATTTCAATTATATTTTACATATAACTCCATCCATGATTATATAAGCAATATATTATAAATTCAAAAAAGCATTAATAACACTTATAACCAATAGTCATAATACCTAAATATTATGTTATATAAGCAGGAAAATATGCTTTTACCTGTATTTAAATAAATATTATTAATTGTTAAGTCTAATTAAATTTTGAATAAAATTGAAATTAAAGGGGCTATTTTTAAAAATACTCTTAAAGTGTTATAAATAAATATATAAACACACGTCAAGTTTATCTTCAGTAAAAGATTGATTTCATGAAAATCATTAAATATTTTTAAATTCATATAGTTTATAATATTATATATTCAGTTATATGAATTCATTTTTAGAAATAATAAGCAAAATATTTTTGTTTAATTAAAATTTATGTAACTAAAATTCATAGTATGTTTTAAAAAATGTAAATGTATTTCAGAGATATATACAGAAATTATAATTTATTATTTAAATTCCTCAGCAACTAATTCATTACTTTTTTCAGTACGGTATGCTAAAAGTAAATGAACAATGTGTTGTATCAACCGGTACACCCGAAGATGTTACAACTCCTGAAGTGACCGAAGGAGAATCAAGTTCATCAGAATCCAACTCTGCAAGTTTAGAAGAAGTATAAAGTGGTTTTGAGTCTTGAAAATGGATTTTGTAAAATGTAGTTCACCACTTGTTAGTGTTTTATTGTTAAAATAAAAAAAAAATTATAAATTATAAAGTTTGTGGTGTTTCATTTAATTTATATCAAATCTAATTACAAATAGTCATCAAATATTAGGATTTTCTATAAAAGTTGGAATTTTCTTAACTAGAAATGTTTTTTTATATTCTTTTCTAAATGATAGTAGTTTAAAAATATATAAAATAATACAAAATTCAATAATCTTTATTTGAGCAAGTGTAAGGATATCACAAAAATTATTACATTTGATATTTAAAATCATTATCGATGGTTTGATAATGATTTTTTATCATTGCAATTTGATACAATTTATTAGTTTTTATCAGTAGACTTTGGATGATAAATGTTTTGGGCCAAATACATTATTTATGGCACAGATTATTCTACAATTGCCTAATATTAATCTCCATCAATCAAATGAAAAGTCATTGTGAATGTGTTGTCTGGAAAAATGAAATAAAGTATTTAAGCTAAAATTCTGGTATTAAATTCTTACATTAAGAAACTTATAAACTAATTAATATTTTATACGAAAACAAATAAAAGACAATTATCTATGAAGAAATATTTTTTCTCTTTGTCTCTAGCTTGGAAGAACGATCCCGTTTAAACTTGACATTTATATAATGTGATTGACCATACCAGATTTTCTTATTTAATTTGTTCAAGTTAATATCAAATAGGATTTAAATATTCTAAAATTTCTTGGATGATAAATACGTAATTATCCCATTTTTGTTTATAAGAATAACCAAAATATACTTTCTATTTCTTATGAATGAAAATGATTTAATTTCTAAGCAATACGATTCATACAAGTCATTTTATGTGATTTCTTATAAAAATTATAATATTTACTAAGTGACAAAATTATTTTCAAAATAAACAAATTGTAGCAAATATTAAATTATGTATATTAAATAGATTTATTTATTATAAAACTCTCTTCCTTTAGTTTTTGTGAAGTACATTAAAAGTGAGGAATAATTTAAATGTTTCTTTTTACAATAAAAAATATTTAAAAGTGGTTCATTCTATCAACGTAGTCTTAACAGTCAATTATTCTGAACACTAATTTTTTAAATTATATAATTATTGATATAATAAGATTACAAATTTCAATCACTATTAATAGCTTGTAGAATTATGAAATACCATCGAAAATGAATGATTATATAATATGAGGTATATTTCATAAGAAGTCTAGAAATTATGTGTCGTTCAATTTTGAAAAACCAAATTTGTATAATAAAGAGTAATTATTTTAAATTAAATTGTTTTAAATTAAAAATAATGATTAATTTGTGTATAAAACATTGATATAATGACTAACGAAATATAATTATAATGATTTGAAGATCTGGTAATTTTTCTTGATTACACACTTTAGAAAATGTAAAAACAACAGTGTATATTTTTTGGAATATAGATGAAATCTTGAATTTACAATAAATCTATAATTTTATTCTATAAATTGGGTATGTAAATAAGTATGTGAGGGAAATTATGCCTGGTTATAAAAGGAGAATGTGGAATAAAACGCCATATATAAAAATCGACTAAACAAACTACATTGAAACTTTAAATTTTTCAGCGATAAAAAGGATTTGAAATGGTACTTTAGAACAAAAATTTAATTAAATAAGAAAGTACGCATTGCTTACAGTGAATTCAAAACATAACCAATCTAAATATAATGTGTAACTATTCATACAACTAATACCATTGTAAATATAATGCAGAAGTTTTGTGTATGTGATTGTTTATAATAACACCATAATTTTGCAATCTTTTTTAGTTCAAATTATTTCTTTTAAACTCATTTATTAACAAAGATGTAATGTACAGACATGAAATGCCACACACTGGCAAAACGCGTTGTTTTGTGATGAATACTGATTCGCGTACAGGTGTGGAGACTCCTTGGTGAACGGTATTCTTCCGCCCATTCTATCGCGATACACATTGCCCGCCCAGGGCCCAGACAGCGTAATAATCTGGAGGCATAGTCTATGATATATGGTCCGCTCTAATTGTGGTAAGTGATACAGTAACGGGTTAAAGTTATGTTGATAACATTCTTCAACCTCATGTGAACCATTTCCTAAATGGTCTTTCAAGGACTATTTTCCAGTCAGATAACTTAACTTTAATGCTCGTCCGCATACAGCTTAAGTTGCTCAAAAGTTTTTATACCATGTTCACTCTTCGATGGCTAACCTGCCCCAAAGACGTGTTCCCAATAGAGCATGTTTGGGACCAGCCATAAAGCCAGATGTCACCGTGTCAAACTGTGATTTGAAGGTGGTTGTTCAAGATTTGTTGATACACGTGTTTCAAAACAACATCAGATGTCTACTGAACTCGATGCTGGAACATGTGGAGGAGTGTAATTGTAGTAGTAGGGTGGTACGACGTGCTATTGAGGTTGTGCAATGCTCCCTTCCTATTGCGCTATTTTCAATAATCCTCTGAATGTATTTATAAAATTTTGCTAAAGATTCAAAAATTATTTTTCAAAAACTACCTAAATCAAATCGAACTGAAAATATTTTCATTGATCCATTGGTGCAATTCTCTAGTCTTATAAAATTTATATTAAAGTTGTTAAACATTAGTGGTAAAAATAAATCAGTGTTAATCGTAGTGTGTATGTTTAGTAGGTCTATAAAAGGTCATCTTTGTAAATGAAGTTTGAAAGGTCAATAAGTAGAGTCATACAATTAATGTTTAAATATAGAGTAAGGATTAATTGGTCAAGATATTTACAAATTCTGCAAAATCAGTTTCAGATAATAGAGTTCTGATTTTGAAAATTTAAAACAAAGCGTAAAAAATATTAAGAAATCGTACAATGTAATTGACTTCTTTCGAGGAGATAGACTATGCACAGTAATATTATGAATGAAGCCATGCAGTCACAATATCCTTATTTTTAAAAAGATAAAAAATAACTTGTAATCAAAATTCTGAGCGTTATTTTATATAATAAACAGCGAAATAAAATATAAGACTGCCTTACTTTACTTTTTATGATAATTTCTAATTTCAAATGAAAAGCATTGTGTGTGTGTGTTGGTAATAGAATAGCACTCAATGATTAAAGTTTGATTGATTTTCAGAAATATTTTTAAACCATTTTCAACACTTATATATTAAAAAAGATAAATGGAATTTAAGACGCCTTCTACAGCATAAATAATAAATTAATTTTAGCATGATTTTACATATAAAAGCAAGCTTTCTCTGATCATTAACATTTGCAATGCAATAGTGTGATTTAGCAAAAAAATTAAAAATAATAATTACTATTTTGTTACAAGGAAACTAATGGTAATCTTCCTAAATTTCAACTAAAATAATATTACAAAAATTTCACTGTTATATAGAATTCCAATTAAAACAAGATGCTAATTACAAAAGCATCATTATTTTAGAAGTTAATTATTCTTCTTTTAAATGGATCTCAAACGTAATGATGTGTCATTTAAATACTTTCAAATTAAACCTCAACAAAAGGATTCCTCAAAATAATAGCTTCGTTAAAAGTTGCAATTCTGTTGAGGATAATAAATTTCAAGTACTACATTGAATAGGACTGCAATTAATATCTTTGTGTCATGAAGTCCTTATGAACAATGCAATTAAACAGATTTGTGGAAGCTATCTTTTAAGTAACAAGCTGTGAAAAAAAATAGCACGTGTTTCCTGTTTCATTTAATTAAACAACTGAAAAGTGTATAAAATGCACAGTTTGTACATACAACAAACAGTCCAAGTTTAACTCTTGAAAAAGTCGAAAAATGAACTGTCTTATTTTTTTCCTGCTTTTAGTAGCATTATCAGTAAGTAAAATACTCTATATATTTTAAGTATCGGTAAGTAAAATACTCTATATCATTAAGTTATGGAAAATTTTTATCAGAAAGTGCTAAAATACTTATTACATTTAATTTTCTAGAGTTCTATTTTAAGTGATTGAATTTTGTTCATCTGTGGAATGAAATGATTAATATAATTAATTTAACATATATGTTGTCATACACCATATATGTGTCGAATTTAAAGAGGAAAATATATGTATTGCTATATATTATGTTCTGAGGCCCGTAAAATATGTGATCGAAATATTCTCCATGCGATTTGGTAATTTCCAAGGGTGGAAGACTAAGTACATGGGAATTCTTCCTGGTCTTGGACTTAATATTTCTGAGAGTGAAGACCAAGTACATGAGCTTTTTGGACGGTCTCGGATTTGATATTTCTGATGGTGGAAGACCTAGGACATAGGCATTCTGCATGATCTCGATTTTTAAATTACAAATAATCAACACCCTTCAAAATGATGACAGCACAAGCACTAGTTGCTCTATAATATAAATTGCCATCAGTTCCTGACCCTCTGTGTCAACGGCCGAAATTTCTCATGAAGCCGGGCTTTATAAAAAAATCATTTCAAGTTAACTTATTCTCCAAAATCATTTGTTTCTTCTAGTGTTAAAATTTCAAGATGATATAAATATTTTTCTTGAGTATATTTTTAATTTAGTTTATTTTTATATAAAGTATAATACTAAATGCTAGAATTCTAGATTTCATAAAAAGAACATGATTTTATTTACTATAAAAACCTATATATGTCATATTTATTGAATATATGGTTAAAACTATTAATTGCCATTTAATACTTAAATCTATATTAAGTATTAAAATTATTTCTTTATTTTGTTATACTTTAATAGTTTAGTATTCCGTAACACATTGCAGTGAGCTTAGCAGTTGATTCTTTTTATATATCTAAATCAATTAATATGATTGTCATAAAAATATATGAAATGATGATTTGCTATATTATTGTATATCTTTCCAATAAAAATATTTAGAAAACATTTCTGCTAATAATATTAAATTACAATATTGTAAATGCAACATTATAACTTAATATTATTAGCAAAATTATTTTAAATTTTATGGAATCTATATACTTGTATAAGATTTAGTCTACAAAAAATTATTAATTATGGTAACTCCTGTTTATAATTAAATTATTTCCAAGAAAGATAAAATAAACAAGAATAAGCACAAGAATTAAACGAATTTCGAAAGTGTTATAAGCGACAGTTAAATATGTTATAAGTGTTATATATTACCGTTATTGAGCAAAATGTAAATGAAACTTTTGAAAATAATTATTCTTTCTCTTTTGAAAAGTTAAAGTTGTTTTGGATTTACAGTTATAGATTTCAACCATTTTCATAATATTTTATGGATATAATTAAACTCTCAGTTCATTAGAAATTAAAGGGAATTTATAATTATACATTTTTGTTTTTAATGTTAAATTTGTTTCAATTTATTTTAAATATCAAACACATAAGCCAAAAAATATGATTTCAGATTGTTTAGTTTGATTTAGAATTCTTAAAATATAAAATTTTGAAGTATCAAAGTAAATTGACGATAAAAGATGAATTTAGTAGATAACCTTTAAAATTATTTTACTATTTGATGAAGAAAACTTAATAGCTTAATATTTAAAAATAATAAATAAAAGACATAGTTAAAATGTTGATATTAAATTAATTAATATTAATCAAACTATAGTTTTAGAAATTATTTGTAACATATTATATACTTTCACAAATTTTAGACTACATTATATGGCTATATATTTTTAAAATATTACTCAAAATATTGAAGAAAAATACTACATAAAATTATGTGTGCGCTTTTAGTTTTAAAAAAATATTTGCAAAACTCATTTCAGTAGTTTATTTATAAAAATATTTTTATTTTCATCAAAAATTTATAATTAGAGTTTAAATTTAAAATATTACATTCAAATTTAAATAAAAGTTTGAAATAAGAATAAAAAAACTGTAAGTCTCAGATTTCAAAATTGGTAATTGAAAAAAATTTGTAAATTAATTGAGAGAAATATTCAAATTTTCTCTCAATTAAAAATTATTTTTTGATGTATTTTGTATACTTAATTTTTATAATTTGTAATTTAAATGCAATTTTTGCTTATGATAATATAATTTATATGCATGTTAATTGTTTAAACAATATTTATTCTTAGAAACAGGCCTTTGCCAAAAGAGTCTGCCAAAAAGATGCGGACTGTCCTAGTGGAGCAGGTTGCTGCATTGCTAATGGGAAATTCCCTAGATATATAGAAAATTTTTGTTTTGGCGTAATAAAATCAGGTAAAATATATTATTAGACATTTTATTAAAGTTATTTTCCTTTCAAATGCATAAAATCAATAAACCACTAAAATGATTTAAGTTTTCCTTTGTTTATTTTCGTGAAATATATTTGCCCTTGTAGTAAAATGAAATACTTAAAATAAAAAAAAAGTTTTAAAAGTACAGAGTAATCTTAATTAAAGTGACCGTGTTTGGAGCACCAACTTGGTATTTAGATTAATCAAAACATGGGAAAAAAGTTTCCGTATAAAAATAATTTAGTTCCAAAAATTGCTGCTAGGGCATTTTTTGGCGCTTTACAATGTATAAAACATGAGAAAAGAAAAATACTAACACATACAATCGTACAGTTTAATTATTAATGTTTATTTACTACATTAACTTCCCCGCTGAGGAATTAAACTGCCTACAATGTGAGTACCATTCTCAGAAATAACACTGTGCATTCTGTGCACAAAGTTCTCCACAGTCGTGCGTAACATATGACAATGAATATTTCACACTGTCTTCATTATGTTGTCCTTTACAATAGACAAATTTGATACTCCACCAATATAAAGTTGAGAATTCAAATAACCCCAGAACCAAAAAATGGTAATTTCGTAATTTGTTTCTGGTTCGAAATTCCCGAAGAGTGGCGGATGCATTATATTATTAATTCATATAATACAGCTTCATCAGTAACGCGAGAGGCATGGCCACTGGAGCTAGTTTACTTCAACTGAGATTATTTGTCGGAGCTGTCTACTATTTGTTTTTATAGCCCCTATTACTGGCACTGTCATCGCACAACATTTGCATTTTTCTTTGATACCTGTTTTTTGTGTTAATTCTCATTGATGTTAGCTACAGCAGCGCCACAAGAAACCCTAACGGCGATTTTTGGAACTAAAATGTTTTCATGGAATTCTTTTTTCTTATGTCTTGATTAGTCTAAAAACCAAATTTGGAGTCATTTCGGCTAGTAGATCATGCTGCAGGGTGCTCCAAACACTGTCACTTTAAAAAAGATCACTCTGCATAATTAACTTACTTAATTACATGCTTTTTTTAAAAAAATGTATCTGAATTTTTGTATAGTCCCCTATTTTTGTTAAATACCCTTTATAGTTACATTTTTTTATTATTAGTTTGATATTTAAATTTTATTTTACAGGTCAAACTTGTGTTATTTCTAGACATGCTTGCTGTCGAGAACGAGACTCTGTGAGTATATTTTTATCAATATTTTCAGTAAAAGTAAATGCAGGTTTACTATTGTTTAATTATATACTTCTATACATAAATCATACTGTTTAATCATCTACTGTTTATTATAATTTAATATGAATTAAAGAAAAGAATATTTAACAAATAGTAAAAAATGGAATTGTAGTAGAAAATAAAATAATTAAAATCAAACTACTGAATTTTGTTGAATATTTTTAGCTGTAGGAATATAGACCATTGGAAAAATACGTATTTTCTCCGCGTAATATATAGAGAAGTTTCGAAGTCAACAAAGAACCAGTACTAAGATATTTTAGACATTACTTCCAAAGAAAATGTTCTAATTGTTGATTACAAATTCTATTTAATCTCATTTACTTTAAATTTTGAACTAATTGAAATATTTTTTTACAGGTTCAACAGCAAATCGAAGTAAGAAGCATAAGAGAAATTCCCAAACGTCAAATAAGAGATACTCCCACTACTCCATTGACGTCTTCCTCAACCATCATCATTACACCAGACACAGTAAATTATTCAGAAGTATTTCCAGTCAATCAAGAATGATTTGAATTTCTCAATGATACCTCAAAATCAACGAATGTTTATGTGATATCCTGAATGAAAAGGAAATTTTTAGATATTTCAAATAATTGTTCAGTTTTTTTGAGGGTGCTAAAATTGCAAATAAGAATTTGAATTGCTTTTATTAATAAACATTCTAGTATTTAACATGAAACATTTAAATGCCTGTTTATTTATTTATCTTTTTTCACAAAATTTACTTAAACACAGCTTGAATTATTTAATTAAACTTAAATGTTAATTATTATAACATTTAATTGTAATTAAATTAAAATTAAATTCTTATTAAAATGATTACCATTAATGAAATTTTAATTTCATTAACATTGGTAAAATTATAATTTTCAACCCTTACATCTTTTGAAGAAGAAAGACATGAAATATACGCTTACAATATATATATACAATATTGGACATTTTTCACATTCTATCCTAAATATAAGTGACACTGATTACTAAATAATCACAAATTTCATGCTTAACTTATTTTTTTTACAAGATTTAATATATTCTAAGGATATAGAACAAGCAATAAGAAGATTCCCTACCTTTATAAAAGGCTACATTTAAATAATCATGGTATAAAAGCATAAATAAGGTATAAAGATATTTATTTTATATAGGAGTTATTGAATTTTTTGAATTAAGCCTTAATTTTTAGTAGCAAGAATTGCAGTATTTATGAAAAAAAACGTATAATTTAAAATTTGGAAAATTCTATAACTATTTCATTCCAAAGTACAAGCTATGTTAAAGGAAATAAAATTTTATAATATTGAATTTCTAATAGAACACTAAATTTCCACTATACAAAATTTTTATATGGTTTAGAACAGAAGAAGTAATAAACACAAATATTTCAACGAATTGTTTCAATTATGATCATACATGATGATGCAATTATGATTATGCGTGATGATATAAATTTTGAATTTATTTTAATTTTTCAGTGAAAAAATGATAGCCAAATAAAATGGATAGTTTTATTTGCATAGTATTACTTTAAAGTCATTTTTAAAATTATTGTTCATTAAATTCTTAAGAGATTTTTCAACATAATTAATTAGAAAAAAATTATACCAATAATTTTTCACAAATTTTCAAAAAAATATTTAAATAAAAAACAAAGATATTTATTTAAAAACAGCATTTTCTTATAGTTTATGGTTAAACATTTATCTTAAATTTATTTACAGCAAGTTTATACAAGGATTAGTAAGACTTAAAAATTTTCATATAAAAGGCTTTCTTATTTATGAAAGATTATTATAATCTTTTAAGAAAAATGTGAAAAGAAAGAACTCTGTTCTTCAATCTTCCATTATTTTAAAGATAGTACAGGGAAGTAAAAAATAGAAAGAGTGAGGATAAATCCTTAAAGAAGAACGAGACACAAGTATTGAGAGTAATGTCAGGCCTGTCATACGAGGCTGAGAAAAAGCATGACTTTAATAATGTTAGTGACCGGTTACATTAATCAGAAGTCTAAGCTGGAAGAGGGTGGAAATTGTTTCCGAGTATGTCCAGTGAATGTCGCGTTTAAAACTGATTTGTCATTGTCATCGAGGATATAAACTTTGATTTAGTGAAGATCCTGACCAGGTCCATCTGTTGAATACTGGAAAGAGGGTGAAACTGGAGTATATGACACTAAGACATATTTCATATTAGACATAAATCCGAAAAGGAAACCAGTATCTTTTCTCTAAAGTGCAAAGAGTTAAATTGTGTCTCTTTCAGTTCATCTTTAGAAAATCTTGACTCAATAGTTATAAATTTTTAAATTTTGATTTTATTTTAGGAAACGATTTTTAACAAATCTGAATGAATAAAATATAAATAATCATATATTTTACATTTATAAAAATATTTAATTAATTGACATAATTGATTTTGAAGTTAAAAAATATTGTTTGTGATAAAATTTATTCCTTTACAATTGTATGACCTTTCCAAATTATTTGAACTATTTTTAAAAATCCTTTAAAGAGTCAGTTTTAAAAGTGATGGTGAATCCATTTCTCTGGATAATACACTTCAGAATTCGTCAGAAATTTATATGTGGAAGCAACATATGCCAGAATTAAAAGGATTTTAAGACAATAAGGAAAAACAGTTTCTTTTTTTTAATTATATGTGCTTCTGAATTAGAGAAACAAATGTAATTAAAAAAATTAAAATATTTTATTCTAAAATCTAAATTTAACTTTTAAAATAATTTTTAGAGACTAAGATTTAATGATTAATCATATTTCTTTGAAATAAATTTCAATGTTGAAACTTTTTTATTAATTTTTCTTATATTGAAAACATGATTGTAATAAAAGATTGGCATTTCCTTGAAATTAATATAATTTAGTTGATTAAATAAGCTAATATTTAATTAAAAGAAAAATGACTTAAGAAAAAATTTAATTAAAGCAATCAATAATCAAAGCCTAAAATAGTTAGTAATTTTTGCATACTTTCTTTTAAAAATCAAAAGCAGATTCATGAGAAATAATGAGCACATCATTTATTGGCAATATTAAAATAGTTTATATATTATTTTTAAATTTAAATCATAGATAGTTTATTAGTTTGAATCAACTAGAGAGATTATTACAATTTTTTAATTTATCAAATTCAGTATTTGAAGGCAAACATTTTGATAATTTAACAACCAAATAACATTAGATTTAGATATTTTTTCACTCGTGCAGTAAGAAATAACGTTCAACGCATTATGCCAGAGAAATGGTTTTAATAATAAATTAAATGTTTACAAAATTTATCAACTTATTGTTTTCAATAAAATTATAATTTAATTGCTATCAACACTATTAAACATTATTCAATTTTACATGGATATAAACATTATTCATATTTACATGGATATAAACATTATTCATATTTGGATATATATTATTCATATTTGCATATATATAAATATTGTTACTGCATTAATGTCAATAAAATACCTTTTAAAATTGTATTTAAAATCCCAACTGTCAGAATGATTGAAGACATATGTGTTTAGCATAAGTAATAACTTTCATTTATTATTTCTCCATATCAAAATTGAGAAAAATATTATATTTCCATTGAAGATAAATATTTAATTTTTTAGATTTACAAACAATACGTGTAATTTAAAAATGTGAAATTCTTGTTTAATCAAAGCTTTTACAATTAATTTAAAAAAGTACAATGAATTCTAACTCGATTGTTTTATTAAAATCTACATGCATTTAATTTAAGTGAGTTTCTCATAATAAGTACATGTAGTAAATAATTAATAGCATTGGTGAATGTTTTTAATTTGAAGCTTTCCTAATCAAAATATTTTTTAAATTGATAAAAGTTTAATTAATAATAACATAATAATAAAAATGTAACTTTGCTGAATTTGAAAACGCTCCTTTGGCCATTATTTGCATAAAATCAATTAAAGCTTAATTTGTAATTACAATTGTAAATATTTGCAACATTTCATAGAGAAAAATTATTCAAGTGAAATTAGACTGTAAACAATTTTAATTGATGACACGATTAAATGGAATTGAAATTATTGCATAGATAGATATAGGAATTGATAATCAACGTATAAAAAGAAATATTATGAGTCTAATGATTTAATAAATGATTGATTTGAAATAAGTTTAAAGAGTAATTAAATGTGGATAAAAGTACTTGAATTTTCAATACCATTTGCATAGCATATTAAAATTATTGTACATGATGGACAAAGACAACATAGTTAATATATTCATAAGGTGAATGATAAATTCTCTAATTTATATTAATGATTAGAAATGAATTAATATTTTATGTAGAAAAGTCATTAATATACGAGAGAAATGATAAAAAAAAAATGAAACCTTTCTAAAGGTTTAATTAATCATCTTAAGCGAATTGGGATGAATTGGCTAAACTCAATTGTATTGAGTGATAAGATAAAATTAGGAAATGGACTAATAATTCAATTTTATTTGATTTTTTCATACTGTGTGAGTTCAATGTGGTATTAATTTACTTGATTATTATTGATAGGGATATATCCTATTTTTTTCAAAGCACAATAACTATTTCAATTAAATTTTTTTTAATTATTTTGAAAAAAATAATTAAAAAAAAGTGCTAAAAAGTTTTATTGTTAAATTATTTCTTAAAAAAAACAAAACAAATTATTTCTTTTAATAAGTTCTATTTAAAAAAATTATATTATAAAGTAAAAAAAAGTAATATAAAGAACTAATATAGAAAAAAGATTTCATTAAGAAATTAAAAAGTATCTTTTTCATTCAATTTTGGATATTAATTAAGAAAATTAAGAAATCTTTCTTAATTAACATACAAATATTGCTTTTAAAGATTTAATTAATTGAAGTGCACACGAATTATCATAGTGAATTTAAGACTGCGTTAATAAAAGAATAAATAAATTACTGCCAAAAGAGCATTTAAATGTATGAAAGGAAAAAAAAATCACAAAATTCAAATCCAGCAGTTTCTTGTGTAAAGAAAGTATTAAAAAAATGAACGCATTGATAAGGCATGTATCGGGATTCTGTTCCTAAGCCGTTATCTTTTTAAAACCGATAATATTATTCCATAAGGCGTATTCTCTTTGTTATTTTTCATTCATTCGATAAGAGGCCTGTTGCAACATTTCTCAAGGGCATTCTGTTTCTTTTTTTTTTGTAACATAAAAAGGGGAAAGGTATAAAAGTAGGGAACATTCCCCTGCTGAATGTTTGATCATCTCCAGAGATCGTTAATCATGAAGTGGTGTATATTAGCCTGTTTCTTCGTCTGCGTGACAGTAAGTAAATTTGATGTATGCGTTAAATACATTTTTATTCATGCTTTTAGATTAGTATAGTAAGACTTTAAACATCATTTAAATATTTAAATTTAAACTTATGTCAAAGTGATATTTTTGTTAAGAGCCGTTAAGAAAATCATAATGAAAATAAGTTGAGAAAAATGTTGAAGGCTCGTAACTCAAACTTTTCTTTTTATCTAAATATAAAATTTTGTGTTGTTAATTTAATATTTTGTGGTTTTATAATTTAAATTGAAAACTTTCATAAAGTTAAATAATATTGGAAGAGGATATCTTTTTAAACAATAATAAAGTACGAGCTGTCATTGCTATTATAACAAATTCATTATTAGTTGAGATATATTAGATAATTAGACTCCAAACTCCATTTAAACTCAAAATTTAACAAAATAAAATTTAAAATATCTACTACATTGGTATTAATTTTTCTTGATTTTTGCTGCATATTAAAATTTGAATAAGACTCTCTTCCCAGGGAAAAATATTTTATATTGAGTAGTTTAAGAGTTTTAATTCAGAAATGTTTAAAATATGTTCATAAAATTGACATAATAACTATTTTTATAAAAATTTCATTTAATTAAAAAGATGATACATAAATTATCTAACATTTTTACATAAAATATTTGAATAAATTAAGTTTTACTATGTAGTCAGTATATTATTTTAAACCATTGATCAATGAGATATTTCTAAAATGTGTTTTGGCTAACATTATTTAATTTTAAACCGTGTTTCCAATTAAATAAAATCTGTTAGCCAAAAATTAAAAGAGAAAAAGAGCTAATATAAGCCATTGTATATCAGTTTTATTCTCAAAATTATTTAACACATTTGAAAGACATATATCTTTCAATTAAAGTAGGTGAAAAAATACTATGCAAACTGAAATTGATTTATCATAAAATTTTTTAAGAAACTAATATAATGAGAGAATAGCACATGTATTCAACATTATTCAGTATTATAAAGCCATTATTAAATTTATATATGCATTCAAAGCAAAGAAAAAATCATAAAGTTTTTTATTCATACATAAACTTTTCTTTTTAGGCAGCTTATGGTGCCACAAGGTGCAATTCAGCTGACGACTGTGGGGACGATGAATGTTGCGTCAAATACGGACTTTTCGGTGTATTTGGGGGACGATGCAAGGCATTGAGAAAAGAAGGTAAATTAAGTTGTAATTTTAAAATTTCATTTTAATTTTCCAAAAGTCGTTAAAATATTTTCGAAATCAACTTCACAAAATGATTACAAAATTTCATAAATTGAGAGTTATGGGACATTTCTAAATAAATTATCAAACATCCAGTAAATATTGTTTTGATCGTCCTAACATATCAAATAACTAAACATTTCAATGTACAATGACATATTTGCAAGTTCAATTAAATTTAAAAAAGCTTTATTTTTAATTTAGAATTCATGCATATAATTCATGCCTTAAAAACATTGAAATGAATTGATTTTTAATTAAAATTATTTTCTAATCTGAGAACGGATGAAGTAAAGATTTTTTACTTTGTAAAATTTACGAAGTCTATTCAAAAGTACAAGATGAAATTTTAAGCTGATTGTTTTAGTCTAATTTTTTTTTAATTTGAAACTAAAACCATATATTAATTTAAAATATCGAATGTAATATATATCTTAATTATTATTTTCATCATTTAAGGCATCTATCATTTTTTTACATATCTCTGCAAAATTGTTTTAATATAGTCATTAAAACTTTCATAATTTTCAACAAACACATTTAAAAATTTTTTATTGTACAAATTTGAAATTTTATGCATCATGATGGATTTTTTTACATTGAGATTAAAAACTGTTTTCTAATTAAGTTCAATGTTTTAAGTAGTATATTTAGTTTTAATTTTAAACAAATGATTCTAATGAATTATGATGAAACAATTAAAACTCATATAAAAATGTACAGAGCACAAAAATATAGAAAAATGGGATATGAAGTTCATAAATGAGCAATATGATTTAAAATGCAGCTTCTTAATCATTATTTGCATATATTCATAAAATGCTTGATATTTTATATGCACATTACGTTATAAATTCAATTTTAGAAGTTATCAACACTACTATAGCATTAACAAGTGATTTTTATTTTTCCTTTTAAATATTATTAGAAAAAAGCAATTTACTTTGTTTTGCCAGAAAATAACATTTTATATGAAATTAGAAGATTAAATTTGTTCTGAGTTCATTCTATAGTATTAGGTACTGATAATAATATTATGTATATATTAATGGTGTAAGCACATTATGAATTTTTCTGCTTTTTGAAAATACTTTTAACACGCGTGAACACAATGTAAAGGATAAATGTGAAGGAATGCACATGTTAAAATAGTTAGGTTAGGCTTAGGTTTAAAGTAGCGTGGCCTAAAAAAAAACACTGTGACCATTTATCGTTTATCCTATGCGACCATTTATCGTTTACCATTACACTGCTCTATCCCCAAAAATAAAGGCTATATTTGAAGAAACCATTGTTTAAAGTAAAATTCAACAGACTTTTATCAGGGATATCCTGCAGCATCCAAGGTTCAATTAAATGCTTACCCAAGTGTTTAGATCCATGAGCGGGAAAAGTTTCACATAGAATATGTAATGAAGTTTCCTCTATATAAACTGAAAATACTTGCAAGTATGATAATCTAATACTCCCATTATGGTGAGATGTCTCTTTAAGGTTGTAGTGTCCTGTAGAAAGTCCTACTTGTTCTTCTTAAGTAGTTTCTACTGATCTTTAATGACTCCTTTTGTCTTTTACTAGGGCATGTATTATTTAATAGATTTGTTTGTCTTTGATCAATGGCAATATACCTGTGCAAAAACTGTTGTTTTTTGAAGAAATCAAAAGCACTGATCTTGATCAATTCTTTTTAAATACTTAGCACTGGTTCCGAACCTAAAAACTCGGTTGTTGATTCAGATCTCGCCAGTTCACTGCCAAAAACACCAGAGTACACGAGCACCCAAATTAAGGTAATAGAATTTTTGTTATAGCCAATCTGCACAGAGTAAGGTAGCATTCTCAGACAAGAACAGAAGTTAATGTAGACTTCTGAAAAACCAGTAAATCAGCTTGACTGTCAGAACACATTCTTTTACGAGAATAGTTTCTATCCATATTCTACTGCACATGAGAATGACAAAGACTTCTGCATGGAATAAAGTTGTATGTTTTCCTAAAGGGTATAGCAACTTTGTACCGTTAGCAAGATAGCAAAGACCAACCCTACCGTTGAAATTCCTTTTTTATTTTCATCAATGTATCAGTAAATACTGGGTAACTAGGTAACTACACATTTTATTTCTCTTTCAGGAGAATCATGCACACCACTTGTGAAGGACAGCAATAAGGAGCCAGATATGTACCACTTTCAGTGTCCATGCAAAGAGGGACTGGAATGTGTTGCTGCACATGAAATTGAAATCTTTGGTGTAAGTAATAGAATTGAAAATTTAAATGAGTAATTTTAATTAGCATAAAAATTGCGAGCTTTAAATTTTTTTTACTACAGTATCAAATAAATTAAAAATATTAATAAACAAAATTGATTAAAAGTTCTTAAGTAAATTTACTCTTAGAACAATACAAATAGTTTTATATTTTATTTTACATATTATGTACTTAACTTCTATAGAGTAAAAAATAATTTTATACAATTTTATGCTTTTAAAAGATTTTTGAAAAAGTTATTGTCTTCAAAATGTATGCATTAATTATCTTAATAATCCAATTTCTAACAAATCAGCATATTAAACCTTGCGTGTGTTTCGGGCTTCATGTTTCAGTCAAACAAAAGTACTGAATGAAGTCAGTAGAGTAGTATTTTTAAAGTATGCTTTAATGATGAAGTTGACGTAAATTATTAAGTTCGTTTGAGAATTTTAAGCCCCACCACGTTAGCTTTGGAACATTTGACTTTACAGAACATGCAACTTTCATAAGTCCTTTCACCACGATGAACTTCGGCTGAGACAAGTGAAGAACCCATCACTTATAGTCAAAAGTACCGCACCTTTTCTTATCACGCTACACCAACAATGCATATTTATGATCAGGGATTATGAAACTAAGTGAAGACCCTGAAACTTTTGACTCACACAATTATGGTTTCAGAGTTGTATTTCTGAAATTTAATTAATTGTTAGAGTTATCTCTTCCTTTCTTGACAAATATTTAGAAGATTAAAAACTTTATCTATTTATTCTTTCGAAACAATGAAATAGATGCAGCTATAGGTTTTTCGCCACAATCTGCGTGATAAAAAGAACATTCATGTAAATTCTTTTTTTAAATAGAAAATTAGCTGTATGTCATGCATATGTGAATTAGAGGAATAGACTGGAGGATTTATCACTTTGAGAAGTTTTTTAAGAATCTCAATCATTAATTTTCATGTATGAGAAGATATATTGCTTCCCACCCTGTCTAGTAGTCAGCGTGCCTGACTGCTGATTGGTAGTTCTGGGTTTGAATACCGATTCGGCTATTGATATGCTTTCCCTCTCTAATGTCTTTGTCCTTTCCTTGTATGAATGAAATATAAATGGTGGCCTACCCTATAAACAGGTACCTATGGCATGTGTGTACTGAGGAAGTCAGACTCTACACCAATTATGGTTCAGCTGGAAAAGTGGAGCAGCGCATCTATATTGCCAGCCTGGCTTTCACTCAACAAAATAAAAAGATATATTTTCATTAGCCATTAATCATATATTATTTATTTACTTAGAAATTTTTTAAATACATATTAGTAGTGTACTAATTAAATGCAACTATCACCTGTTCTTCTATATTTTACCTATAGTCGGGCTGTACTTCTGAAGAAAATGAGAAATGTCATTTCTTGATAGATAGCATATTGTCTTTTTTACATAAAAATTTTATGTGACTCTTCATTATTGGATACGGATTCAGAAACAATGTGGTAGTTATCAGTATTAAGCGTTTCGTTATAAATTGTTGTTGAACATCCCCGAGATTAGAAGAATAAAAACAAATCCATGAAACTGTGTACCCTGAAGAAGTCCAAAATTAAAAGGGGAGGGGTAGTAAAGTCTTGCCTAGAGAAGCCCAGACAAGCAAGAATGTGATCAAGATTAGCCTGCTCCACAAAACACTTGGTGCAGTTTTCAAATTGCTTAGATCCCCCAGAGAGCTTCATAGTTTTACAGTGTCCACTGAGAAGGTTAGTAAGCTCGATTTGATTCTGCCTACCTCATACAAGATTGAGAGAATCTCCTGGCGATGGCTCATACACCAGTGAAATTATTTTATAAATTCTGACACGATCTAATTTTTAGTGCTCAAGTAACTACAGAAAAGAAAAGAACAAACTATTTTTGCATATGTAACTTTCTTAGAATAATTTGATGTATGGATCAATATTTGGATGAATTCAATATTTAGTTTTGTCGGTATCATTTGGTAAGAACAGCGATTATTGTCAATTAACATTTATTGTATGCAAGACACATTATCTTTGATTATAATGACAATAGTTTTCTTTGCATTATTCAGTAAGAAGTGAATTGTTATATTTCTGAAAGTTTAAATACCATAGGACAAGTTAGATCTTTGCTTTAAATGTTATTTGTTGAACTTGAAAGTAATCTTATTGGTTTTATTCTATTCTCAATTCATAGGAAATCAAAACATAACATTGTTTTTCTTTACCTTTTTCTTTTAGTCTAAAATTTATATAACCTTCGACACTAAACAAATTTTAACTGGTGCCTAGAAAGTGTTTACTAAGATGAAATAATTCATTTTTTTAAATGTATTCCTTAATTTTCTTCAATCACTTCTTTGCAAGTATCTCAAAAATTAAGGAGATACCCTTGCATAAGTATTTGAATTTCGTTGGTTTTAAGTTTGGGTATACAAATTATTTCCAAACATTATAATGATAAAAAATATTGTATTTATGAAAATTTTCTGATATAAAATTCAATAAATGAAAATTTCAGCATGTTATCAAGCACAGGCCAGAATGTGTGGTTCCAGGCAAAGAAGATCAAACCACTCAACCTCCGATAGTAACGGATAAGGAACCGGAACCTGAGCCAGAAACAGAGCCAGAACCTGAACCAGAACCTGAGCCAGAACCTGAACCAGAACCAGAACCTGAGCCAGAACCAGAACCCGAAGCTTGAAGTTAACTGCTAATGGCTGAAATTTAAGTAAAGCCAGAAATGTAACATAAAGTAGCAGAAAACTAATAAGACCATTTTATTCTCTTGTGAATAAAATATTATAATAAATACTGTTGATTTTATTTATATATATTTTCACCAAATCATATTTTGTTATGATATTTTCAAGACATTTACTATACGAAAAATATCTTCTACCGTATGCTATTGAATTTTCAGTTGGTTTCTTACAAAAAGAAATTTCTTGGCATTCTGTTTGGAATCAAGAATTTTTTTATGAAACTTTTCCTCGAATAAAAGAAATAGTTTTAGGAAAAAATACGAATTAAAATAGGAAAAATTATTTTTTTAACAATTTATTTATATAACAATTTTATTTTTGAAAATGTTAAAAACAAAAGCCTTCAAACGGCAAATAAATTTGAAAAGCATTTTCCTTTTAAAAATTCTTTGCCGACAATTTTAATAAAATTTACGAAATATTAAGACAAAACCAGCTTAAGCGATAAAGATAAAAAGAAAATTTGATTTAAATTATATTTTCTAAAAGAAGGGATGTCAAAAAGCAGTATATATCAGTTTAACAACTGAAGGTTTCAATATTCCATTAACTGAGGAAAAAAATAAACAATTATTTCTTTTAGTTTATTTGTATAAAAAAGTGTTCAAGGAAGAATCAAGTTTACCTGTATTTATATCATGTTTAAAAAAAATTTAAAAAGTTAAGATATTTTCCTTTGATTAATCAATATTTTTATAAATGATGATTGGATTGCAATTAAATTTAATTTGAATTATGGTTTCTTCATGTAATCATAATACCCATGGTTTTTCATGTTCATTAATTCTGAGCTGTTATTATACAATGCTTCTGAGTTTAAAACTCAGCAGTATTGTATAATAACAAAAATTTGTTTAATGAATGTAAACGTAGTTTCTCTTAAGAAAATGTATTCTCCTATAAAGTTTATTATTCCTAACATTTCTATACTTCAGCTTAAATCTCATTTATCAAGTAATTCAATTTTTATTAAATCAAAAAACAATTTAAACTAAAGAAACTGTTACACATATGCATTATGTGAACATTAACAATATCAATGAACAGATACCGATGTTATTTATTAAATATTCCAACGTTTACATCTCTAAGAAGAATTTTCTTAAGCAATAGTTTTACTATATGTTTATGAAATCATTACAAATATGAAAAAAATAATTTTATACTTATTGAATTCTAATAGTTTTCTGAATCATTAAATATATGTGGTTAAATAAGTTTTTTCAGCCAATAAAAATTACATTTACTCATCGAAATCAATAAAATAATATGTATCAAAATATGGCACTGATAAAAATCAATCCGGAAAGATACAAAGAAGAGTTTTATACAGATAAATACAAGTTAAAGAAAAAATTATCTCACTTTTGATAAAATTATTTCAAAAACATTTTGAAGTGTTCCATATTATAAATTCACGAAAATGTTTTCAAGCATTTTGATTTATCTTTGTGGGAATAAAACAGATGGCATTTCTAAATACGTAAATTGCTTTATCAGGCGGATGAATTGAAATATGTGTTGAGATGCATAATGGCCGAAAAATAATCTTTTTTCCAAGCAGCTTATGCAAATGAAAAACCTTTAATTTTATTTTAGAGTGCTAAATTCCATTAAAATAAAAGTACATAAAGGAAAGTATATATATATATATATATATATATATATATATATATATCCTCATTAAATGTATGTTATTACCATACACATGAAAGGGCATACAAATAAATTAAAATTTTTAGCAGGATAATCTCCTTATTTTGATAAGCATTACATTTTTCAAATTATTCCGACAGTTAATTTATTTTTGTAAATAACACATGACCGTTTAATATAAAAAGTAAAAAGAATTGATTTAATACTTAATACAATTTCTGTCTTTCAGACTTATATTTTTAATAAATAAATCAATGTTTTTTTATATAATTAAAAACGTAATGAGTTAAGCATTGCACAATTTATTTTCTTTTTTACTAAGAATTGCGCATCTAAAATTTACTTTTAAATTTATAAAATATGGTTAAGAAAAGAGTCTATTTTTAAGGTTTTAATGACAAAAAATATTTTAATTTCAAAGTTAAATGCTTATGAGCAATTCTCTAAAATTTTGTGTAAATTTGTGTAAGTAACAATCAAAAAATGAGTTTACAACTTTTATTATTCATTATGGGTTCTCTTTCATAAATGGGTGAAGTTAACATATTTCATATACAAAAATCAACATATTTCAATACGTGAAATTCTTAAGATTTTTTTTGAAGAATAAATTTTTAAGAAGCTTTATCAGGATTGCTTTTAACGAAAATACCTCATTGCCAAAAGTTACAAAAGTAGTTTAAAAACTAACAGATTCTATTGCATTTTTATGCAAATTATTATAAAACTCTTACATGTGTAAAATCTAGATTTTAGGGCTTAAAATTATCCAGATTACTTTTTGTGAAAAGTTTTGCATATGGATTATGATTTTTCTAAGTATTTCTATTTACATACTATTTTGAAATATTTGAATTTGAATTTGTCATTTATAAATTGCTTACATAGTAACAGATATTTATATCCAAATTTTGAATGTATATAAAAAATAATGTTTGATTTAGGTTTACTAATGAAATAGGAGGCTTTGATTTTACTTAAGTTAAATTTCAAAGTTGGTAGGAAAAACTGGAAGTTTGCTTCAGCTTCTATGCATTGTAGAAACTAAAATCTGAATCATAGTGAATTTTCATTATTTATGTGCATAATCAACAGCTACTAACTCCTCATTTCATTTTCCCGATTTAATTGCAGCAGGAGAAATAACATCAGGAGATTTTTTTTAAAGCAGAAGATAAAACACCATGTGTTACAGCTCTCACAAACCATATTATGTGTATAGACACCTAATTGTTTCGTAACCGTAACTTCCATGTTTCTTAATACTCCTTTGGAAAAATTAGATTTTTCTCACTTCCTTCCGTATTACTCAGCTGTTCGATTATTTTATTCTGTTTGATCAGAGAGTTGAACTTACTGAACATGAAGCTTTTAGCCTTTTGTTTTATCAGCGCATTTTGCTTTGTAAGTTATTTTATGTTATCCAGAATTAATTATGCGAGCGAATATTATTATTCTGAAATATTTAACAACTTGAACACTTCGCCATGTCATAAGTCTTCCTCTTTTTACGAGTATTTGAAAATACTAGTTAAAGATTTATATTAATGTGGATGAATTTTTGTGAAAATATTATTTTGAATTAGCAATTAAAATAATTAAACATTATTTAGTCAAGGTTTAAAAAATAGAGTGAATTATTAATAAAAAGTTTAGTAAATTTTACAAAAAAATCCAAGATTTATATAAATATTTATAAGCTGAATATTTTATTTATAGTGTCTTACATTTCTGATTAGATTAAATTCTTTATAATCACTAACTTTGAGGACTTCGCAGAATATTCAGGCATATATTAAATTAATTTTAATAATTTTTATTTCTCGTTATTAGTTTAAAGGATATAAATTTGTATCCCCGCATTAAATTTTGGTATTAAAAGTGCAAAGATTTTATACTTTTTCATTATTTTTATTTATTTTGTTATTCATTATTTTTCATTATTTTATAAATATTTATATTATTATTTAAAAAATAAGAACATTTGTATTTTTTAAATAATAATATAAATATTTATATATTTATGTTATTATTCATAAAGTATTTATTTATTACTTATGTTTTTTTGCTTTTACGATACTATTCCTTTATTATGTATTTTTTACTACATTTTTAAAAATTACATTTTATCGTAAATAATATTTATTACTTATTCATATTTTATTTATAATATTATTGTAAATAATATGGGTTATAAAGAAATTAAAAATTGTTTTTTATTCCTTGTTAAAACATTTTCAACTTTGTTCTAGATACTTGCCTTAAGTGAAGAAAGAAGATGCTATTCTCAAGCTGATTGTAGTGAGGAACAATGTTGTACCGGTGGAATGACACCTTGGCTAAAAGGTTTCTGTGAAGATCTTGCCAAAGAAAGTAAGATTTTATTTTATTCCTTATAAATATGGTATACAATTTTTTGATATATAATTTAACTAAAATATTAACTACATAATGTTTAACTTATTAAATGATTGTGATTAAAAATTAAACTAATATTTTGCTAAACATACACTTCAATTGACTTAATTAAAAAGTTAGATAAAAAATAAAAAAAAATATTTTATTTATCAATTTCCTTCTCAGAGTGTTTTATAATGATTCCTATATCTTAATGTTAAATAGTCTTAAGGGATTCAAAGAAGCTTAAATACTTTATAAAAATATACGATTATATATGTTTTATTATATTGATATTTGTCACAGTTTAACTTTATAATAATATTTAAATACAAAAATAAATCAGTTGTATATTTCTGCAAAAATATTTACGATTATATCATTTTTATATCGTACCATGAATTCTTGAATTAACTTTCAAAACTGGGTAAAACACATTTCCCTTTTTTAAGTTTATATTATAATTATAAAAAAAAAAAACGTTAAAAACGTAATTTTATGCTCGCACACACCATTTACACATCTCTTAATCTTTATAAAATGAATAGATGTTTACTAAAATTTATGACTTTTATAATTATTTTTTTAATAAATTATTTTCTTATACTTTTGCATTTTTTATTTAAAAGATTTGAACACTAAGTTAAAAGCATTTGGCTTTCCCAATAAATCAAATATAAATAATATTTTGTTCTTAATGCGAGAAAAATTTAAAATTTATGAAAATGATATGTACAAATATCTGATTTCCTGATTCTATTCATCAAACTACTGGTGATCTTTTTCATAATATTCCTTACCAAAAATAACGTCTTAAAAAAACTTGTGATATATCACAAAAATTTTTTTCATGACTTTTCTATCAAAAATTATTTTGTGCAACAACTAATTATAGATAATTTTCTAAATATAATTAAAAATGAAATGCTTGAAATTAATTTAAATTTCAAACAATTCATCCATTAAATCTGGAAGATTTAAAAAAAGTTTCATTCTCATAATGTACAGTTTTGACATTTTAATAAGAATTTTTTTGTTTCATGTTAAATTATAACTATAGAATATTAAAATTAAATTTCATAATTTTAAAAATACTTTATTTCTATTTCATTTTAACTATTCTAAGTTAAAGTATACAAGAAATGTAAAAATTTCATCAAGGTTACATATGCTTATTTATAGTATAAGACTGTAAAAACACTATATGAAGAGACTGAGAGAGAGGTCAATTGTTTATATTAGAAATGTACGTAAAAAGTAATGCATATTATTACCCGAGTTTTCAAAAGCACAATTTTCATTCATTTTTTTACATGCACGGAATTTTGTAACATTATCCTATATAATATTGTGTAGGAAAAAAGTAATAAATATATGTTTGTTGTCTTAATTCAATACATTTTCAAATACAGAAAAAGTAAAAAAACTATTGCTATGATAAAGCTTATTTCATCCTTTTTGATATAATCATTTATTTTTATTTCAAAGATGAATTATGTGATCCTGATCCCCCCAGTACCGGAAAATATTTCATGAGATGCCCTTGTGTTGAAGGATTCACTTGTGTCTCTACATCAGAGGTAAACTAGTTTTGTAATTTTTAATAAATCTTAGAAATATAAAAATTTTAGATTTGTCATGTTTGAAATGTGAATGTGAATTGACAAATGTGAATTTATGAAATACTTAAATCTAAAAATTCAAATATTGAATTTAATTTTTGATTTTGGCTAGAACTTTCAAATTTTGAATTTGAAAATTATTTACTCTTAAATAAATATTTTTTTTTATTTATTAAGCCTTCAGGTTTATATACCATTAGTGATTTAGATGATTGTTGAAAACATGTTTTCCTTCAAGTCTTTTTTCTAATTTAAAAATAAAGGTATTTAATTTACAAACTTGTAATATATATGATAATTAATAAAGTATGAGTTACAATATATATATATATATATATATATAATACATACTGGTTATAATAAATAACACTTTTTGGTACAGATTTAATGATTTTGGCATCAGGTATACATGGTTGCGAAATGCATTTATGCCCATAGATTACCAGGAATTAACATTGCAGCATCTTAGATGTATTGTGAACAGATCTGTTAAAAACGCTTCCTTCAACCCTATTCTACACATTTTAGCATTGGGGTTAAGAACCCAGAGACTTGAGATTCGCTCAGCAGCGAGGGCCAAGGAAACATTGAAAATCAGTCATGTTCGTCGAGCCTACTTTGAACACTTCTAGAACGATATATAATTGTAGTATCACTCATGTAATATCCGTTGAATCACAGAAAAAATAAAGCGATGGAGGATGCTCCTTGCGAACAAATAATGGTGGATTTAAGGCTTTGTAGGATTTTTTCGAAATTCGACGTCTTCTATCAGTACGAAATAAAGTACAGCGTGAATCCACCGATAACATTACCCGTTCCAATTCGCTGATGTTCAATGTGTTTTTTTTTTTTTTTTTTTTTTTTTTGCACTGGACTGCAAGCAATTTTTTGTATTTCTGGCAAAAATAAATGGCATCGAAAGGCATTATATTACCGGCATCGAAGTAAACATTCATATCTTCTGCATTTATCTGCGCATGATTAAACCTAAAATCTGTTGAGATGAGCTTTGATTGAAGTCTTTTGTCATTTGAAGCACAGTAGTTTCTGGTTTACCATACAATTCGTTAGAGATGAAGCCCATCACCCAGTTGGGAAAATGTTACTGAAGTTACAAGGACTTTGGTACATGATTCAAGCTTTTAAAAAACTTTGATGTGACTGTTTTTGGTAACTCACTGTTTTGAGAATGTTGAGAATGGCTGCTATTGAGAACCCCTTACACTTTAGTTATAAAAAAATAACAAGAACTTCATTAACAGGTAAAATTGGTTAGTTTCCTTATTTGGTAATTTACCTTTTCTTAATTAAATAGTAAATCTCCAGTTATTATTTTATGAATTTTAGTATTTTATGAATTTTATTCCTTTTTAGTAAAATATTATATCATATATATTTGTATTGAATGTAATAATAAAAGTTAATATTGTGTACAAATATAAAGTTACAAAGAAATGTATTGATTAATATTATTTGATTTTTTTTTATTACAAATGTGATTTTTTTCTGTAGGTGGTTTCAAAAACAAGTCCTTTATGTGTTCGGGATTAAAATAACAAGTGCTGAAATAATAGTGTGGGTATTGATACATTACCACGTATTTACTATTATATTGGAAAGAAAAATATACGTGAAAAAAGCTATAACAAGAAAAAATACACACTCTTTATAGACATGAAAATTATATTTAATTTGAAGATTTGCAAAAAAATATTTTTAATCAATAAAATGTATTTCTCTCAAAAGTAGTCATTATTGTATGAAACAAAACACATCACATGATTTTATACCAAAAATAATTAGGATATTTTAAGGTACTATATCAAATTTAGATTAAGTTATGAAAGAAAAAATTAGGATTAAAACATCCATAAATATTTTTTGGATTCAACTATTTGAAAAATGTAAATATTTAAATGTAATTATTTACATAATTTAAAATGTGTATATAATTCAATAGACAAGTTATAAAGAGAAAAGCAAAAAAAAAAATTATTTAAAATTGTTTTAATTTTTTTATGCAAATAAAAGAATATAGTAAGAAAATATTTATTATAATTGCGATATAATAATGGAAGTCATAGCAAATCATACTATTCCGATTTTTGAAAATATACTTTTTAACCATTCAAGCACAAATAGTAAACACGATAAGAAAATTTTAAGGAGCCCAGCTAAGGTAAGCAAAAGAAAAAAAATTGTGATTAGAATGTGATTCTCTTTCGAAATCTTTCGACATCGAAATTTTTCTTATTTTTTGAAGAAATTCTATTTAGAAAAATATTTTGTTTATTAATGTTTCAATCGTTTTTTTATCAGTATAGAAGAGCCAAAATTTTCATTTATTTGTTATATACATTCTTTAGATATTTCTCAAATTCTTATAAACTATTTAAGAGAATCCTTCGCATCATTGATGTAGAGTGCTTACAAATTACAAATTACATCATTGAAACAAAAATAAATTCATGTAGATTGATTACATAATTGAAATATATATTTTGACACTCCCTATATCACAATATTTAAAAGTTACTACAATGAATCAAACTGCTTTTTAAGTTTTGAAAGCTTTTACTCAGATTATTTAAATAATTATTTAAAGGGAAAATATATTTTATCAATTAGATATCATAAGATTACTTCTTGGTACTTGAACTTTACTTGGAAGTATTGCATACATGTATTACATGAAAATTATTAGAAAATACAAGTATTACATGCGTATTCTAAAATTTTTTTTGCTAAAAGTGGAGAAATGCTTAACTGGACTCATCTCCCACAACAAGCTACAACTCATTTTAGCGTTATCCAATGAGTACCTGGGAACAAGTCACGGAGGTACGGGTAGGATTGCCCACGTCACACTATCACAAACCTGTTTATAGGTCGGGATTACATTCATCCATCATCTCAGAAGAAAAAAGGACAAAGGTACACAGAGAGAGAGAGAGAGAAGACAACTGCATGCTTAAACTGGGAATCAAACTAGAGAACAACAGTCAAGGAATCAGGAACGCTAACCACTCAGCCATTTGCCAACATTTCCTAATAGTTAAGAGCAAAGTTTTGACTTTTAGTTTGATAGGGGGCCGTGGTGGCCTGTTTGGTTAAGGCGTTGTTCTCAATACCAAAAAGTAATGAGTTCGAATCCCACCTTAACTGAATATCTGTCGTGTTCACTAGAAGTGGCTGGGGCATGTTAAATATGTCGTGGTCACAAAGTTCTCCAAGTGAAATTATAACTCCAAGGGTGGGAAGCCAAGTATTGGGAAACCATCTGTCTGGTCCTTGCTTCTAAATTACGAAGACTCTTACCCGATTGCTTCTATATAACTGATAGAGCCCAACACAGGGCTAGGTACAGGGAAGTATATTGGTGCAATAACAGCTCTAGCTTGACATAGCATTAAATTTTAAAATTTCTTTTTGAATTTGGCATTCCAGAGCAATCATAGACTTTACTTGGAATTATTTAAAAAAAATTCATTAAAAAACTGTACTTTTCCTATTATTGGTATAATGTACCTAGAAGTTGATATCTAAAAATTATGGCATTTTCTGTTTTTTAGAGGCCAGAAAAATAATGTTTCTCCTTGTTCAGATTATATTGTAGTTTTCTTATACAGTTGTATTGTAAGCATTCTGGAATAGTGCTTACAATGCAATTGTGTCATTGCTTTGCAAGTATTATTCTCAAAATGAACAGCTTATTACATTTCCTTACTTTAATCCTAATGTAATACCTTACTATGATTAAAATATTATAGACAATTTAAAAATTACAAATTTGGAATTTTACACTCAAAAATGAAAAATTGTTTTCAATAAATGAAATTTCTATCATTTAGTTAATTTGATAATTGTAATTTACAAAAGAATCTCTTTTGACTACATGAAAATTAATCATCCATGCTAAATTTTATAATTTTTAAATAATTCAAATGTTTACTGTGTTACAAATAATTTATTTTCATTTAAAAGTAATATACGCTGCTGTTTTGATTATGCTAATAGTATTTATTAATTTCGAAAATGCAATTTATACCTAACATTTCATGCAAATATTTGAACTGAAATATTAAAAATCTTATTATATTTTAGAAAAGGATTAAATTAAAATTTAAAACTGAAGGAAATGATACTTTATTCTTAATGCTAGACAAAATTATTAGAAATAAATGGTACAACACTTGTGTAAAGAATATTATCCACAATATCGTCGTTAGTGTCAGCAGTATTTATTCTTCTCTTGATTTTAGCGTCATCCAAAACCGCCAAAACCTCAATACAAATAAATCAAAACGAGCACATGCAGAAGTGCAGTCATTGCCAACGACATCACTAACACTATAACCTTTTGCTTCGATAACCGTAATTTCCTTAATAGCCCTGTGCCCGAAGATAACAGTTAACGTCAGGGGCACTTCACATTGAGCTCGGCTAAGGGGCGGTGCCGAATGAATCCCGCGCCCCTTCCTACCACTCTATTTGATAGATGGGGCTTGCTAAATGATAAAGATCAGAATTTCAGTTTCAGAGCACAAAAGCTGACCTGTAC
>JAPDSC010104035.1:165392-175592 GCA_026290005.1 Latrodectus geometricus
GGTGCGAAGCAATCATTTCAGGAAGGTCACATCTCATATTAGGGAACATTTCTTGTTATTGATCCTCATAGACGAGTAATCATGTGTATAATTACTTTGAATTCAATATAGCCTTTTTTTATTTGATTCCATATTGTATCGATTGTTTATAATTTTGCTCTACCAAGCTTACATCATCGTTTCATTTAAAAAATGTTGTCTTTCATTTCTGAATTCCTTATCTCTCAGAATTATGGCAAAAACATCTGTTGTTTAAGATTTGGAGGCCTGGTGACTATAAATATATATATATATATATATATATATATATATATTACTTATATAATTAATTATAAAAGTAAAGTTTAAATTTTTCTAAACTTCGTAATGATAATTAATGAATTTATATTAATTATGTGAAATAAATGTAGCTCAGAATTTTATAAGTTTCAGGAAATTTTTTAGTTTTAGTATCATAAAATTATAAAAAAGAAATCGAGAGAATTCATATCAGTTTTATTACGCAGATTCAAGTATATATTTGATAGAGTATGTTAGAACAGATTTTGTTCCCACGAATTATCTGTTTTTAGACTTTCCTTCTCACCACATGTTATTTTTCTCGTTTTTATAGAAGTGGTTTGATAACAGCATTTTTTTGCAAAGTAATTTAATTAAAAAAATCATCACTGTGATTTGAATTTTACTGTCAGAGTTAAAATGTCTTCTTTATACTTAATTCTTTTTTTTGCTCATTGCTTTATCGTAAGTTAATTATTTACTCAATTTGATATAACTAATTGTTTGTATAAAATAAATATCATAAAATCTTAAAAAGTGTTGTATTAAAAAATAATTAAAATATGAAATTAAAATAGAATACAAATAATAAAAATGAAATAAATTTAACATTTTAATGATTAGTTATATTTAAATAAATAATTATATTTTGCGTGATTAAAAATTAAATGTTTTTAAATAATTCTGAAAGTAAACACATGTTATACAATACTTATATAGTATATATTTGATGAAATGCAAGGACGAAAAATTATTATATTAAGAAAAATATTAATTATATGTTAATTGTATAAAAATCTATTATATAAATATACAGCACAGACGAGGGAAGATTATTAATATGGTATTATGTTTTAAAATGAATATTTTATAAGTTGAAATACAAATATAATATTTTAGAAAAAAGTAGCCCAAAAAATTATGAACAATTTTTCATATCTAAAATTAGGATTTATATAAAATGATTAGACTTTCTATATTTAAAAATATAAATTCCATTATACTTAGAATTTAGGTAATTTATATATTTATAAACAAAACATTTTATTGCTAATACAATATAAATCATTAAGAAATTATGAAAAATACAAGTTATTCCTTAAACTAATAAATATTTGTTTTTCGTATTTTATTATTGCAGTTCAGTAATGCAATGAGATCATGCATTTCAGATGAAAAATGTGAAAAAGGAGAATGTTGTGTATTTATGGGGTTTTTGAGGGGATTTTGTAATGAACTCGGTAGTGAAGGTGAGTTTGTGCATTTTTCGCAAATATACCAAAAGTTTCTTTATGAAAAATCGAAATACATTTCAGGATCAATTAATACATGCAAATTACATAGAATTTTTGATTACTGGAGTTTTGAAATTTCAATTTTTTTGCTATATGATGCATTTTGTTGAATTATTAATTTGTAATTAAATTGAAAAATCTTATAGATTGTTTAGGGAGAAATACAAATAAATATTTATAAGTGTACATGTGTCAACGTTTAATGTTTACATAAATGAATACACTAATATCACAATTATACACATATTTAATTTTTCATTATAAATGATAATGTAAAACAATTATTCAGAAAAATATTAAATTTCTCTACAGCTATTGTCTTTTACAATGGTGGTAATGAAACATTGAAACATATTAAAACAATTGTTCCCTAAATATTTTCCACTAATTATACAGATTTGATGAAAATATATTACTTGTTAATATGAAAACAACAAATGTATATCGTAAATACAAATGCAAATGTTTTTAATTTTAATATTTCTATGCATGTTAAATTGACATTTACCAATTTTTGGGATTCTGATTCGAGATGGAGAAGCATATAGTTAAATGATGATAAAAAAAATTGATTTATTTTTTGTAATATAAATTGCCAAGTTTTCATATATTCAAGCGATTTAATATTTTGCTTAAGAATTGTCCTCGCTTCAAGAACTGAAGCATATAAACTTTTCTTTTTTTTAAATTGTCACATATGTGAAATTTCTGCTAGTGGAAAAACATTTGCAGCATTGTATCTTCTCTTTTCTAACATTTTTTGAAAATGATAATACACAAATTTATTATTTTTACTTATTGCAGAGTATAAATTTAAGCTTTTTCCAATACGGTACGCATTGGAAATGCATTGAAGCGCGATTGAATGATCAACATTGCTTAACAACTTCGTTATTAAAGAAAATATTCAAGTGTTTCATATATCATTCAATTTAATTTTTGCTGATTTGTTTTTGCATAAAACAAATATATATATTTGAATATATATATATATATATTTGAATATTTTTTCTATTAAAAATGTTGAATGATATGAGAAATTTTAGTTGAAATTAATTTATAAATTAAATCATTGTGATTAAATCTATCACTTATAAAATTACAGTAAAAATATCGATTTATATTTTTTAAAAGTTTCCCCCCTCCAAATATTCGATTATTATTTTTAAGTTAATTAAGCAGTCTCATACGTATTCATATTAAAATTATCATACTGTTTTTGTTAATATATATATATATATATATATATATATATATGTGTGTGTGTGTGTGTGTGTGTGTGTGTGTGTGTAAAATTTTATATAATTTATAAAATTATTAACTTGTCCAAAAAGAACATTAAATTTTTATTAAAATTTAAATTAATCATTAATTTATGAAACTATAATTGATTTATTTATTACAGGGATACATAAAGAGTTGCTTATAAGAAATTAAGTTTTAGTATACTTATTTTTATTCTAGAATTCATCTATTGATAAAACGTTAAATTTAATGGTAGTATTCATTTTATTCAGTTAGTACCAAATTTATTCTATTATTTGTTGCATTATGTGCATAAAACATTTTGGATTTTGTCCAAGAAAGAAACGTGTTGCAAATGGTGAAGATATTTCCTTATAGAGCAGGAAGCTACGAGTGGCTTAGTGGAAAAAGAAATAACTCGGAAGTAAAATTGTCGTTCATTTCATATTGTCAAGATGATTTTAGACAAGCTCATGATTCAATTGTAGTGGAACGTTCTGATTTAGTTTTGCATGTCACGTTTAGAAGACTTGAATTAAACAGGATTACTCTCTTATTATTTTCTCTGTCATTATATAGTGCTTTCATGGTTTTTCGTGAAAAGGATGCCATCTTCCTTATAAAGATGCATCGATAAGGGATACATTTTCCTGACTTGAATCGTGAATGATTACTTTACTCAACACTTACTATTTAATACTTTATTTATTTAAAACGTTTTAAGATTTTCAAGTTTATTTTAAGTTTATTTATTGTAACTGAAAATGATTTTATATTTTTTAAATGAAAATGGAAAAAATTGAGAATAATAAAAAAAATTATGATCCCACACACAATTTAATAAATAATAATTCAAATCTTATCATTATATTTCTTTAATTTTTATATATTTCGTCTTTTGAATATATTTTTAATTCTGATTTTACGAGAATAATAAAAATAAACTTAGGAATAATTTGTTAAGTTAATAATAATTAAAGGACAAAGTAACGAAATAATTGTGAGATATACATATCATTTGAAGTATTGAGATTTGAGTATTTGCTAGGTGTTTCTATCTGTTATTTCTTGAGATTTTTCATTTTAAACATTAGCATTTAAATACTTTTTTGAAAATATTATTGAATAAATGTATAGTTTGTTTTGAATAATTTGAAGTTAAGATAAAAATATAAGCTTCTACATAAAAAATTAATGAGAATAAGAAAACCATCAAGTTAAAAGGAACTTAAAACACAACATAAATAATTTAAAATATTTAGAAATATAGAACGTCCAATCTAATAAGATATTATTTAAAGTCTCTTTGCAACTTCAATTATTTTTGCTGTCATTATAGAATAATTGAAGTTACTAAATTAGAAAAATAGAATTCATTTCAATAGAAATGATTAAATGTTTAATTAGTTAAATGTAAGGAAACTGTCGTAAAAATAATTCTTTGAATGTATAACATTATTTGCTTACAAACTGTAATGAATATTTCAGTCTTTAAAATTTGAACCTATAAGTAATTGCAACGAGACGGAATCTATTGTTATAGTTGTGATAAAAGAATTGAAGAGAACGATTTGGAATAAAACTTGAGGATGCACTACTAAACCAAATTCTTCGGGCGTGAATTCCAAAAAGAGACAACGTAAATAGAATGAACAAAAATCCTTCTAAACCGTAAACAATTTATATGCAAATTTGCAAGCCTATTTCCACTTTCGGTTTCATTATAGTCTTCCTTTTTTCCTTTCCCTAACGGTTTTCTAAAAGAAAGGAGAAAAGTTATTTTCGTAATATGACTTTTTAAGTTTTCTCTATTTGAAAAAGGATCTTCTCCTTCCCGCAATTTGCATAACTCAGTTACTATATTCTTACTTAAAGAAAGCAATTGATAAAATACTAAGGCTTGAAGCTCCATTTAGATTCTAATCAGCTCTAAATCTTTTATTTATTAAATAGTTTATGTGCTATAATGGAAAATCATATTCATAATTATGAAAATTAATGGATTATTTTGATGATGTTTTTAATAATATTTAAAGAAATCTCTTTTGGATTTGTCATGTTTTCCAATTTCCTAAAAAATATTAGAATCAAAATTGAAAAATAATTCTTTAATGTTATGTGAGATTATGGAAATTAAGAAGGGATATTAATGTGTTCTGATCTAATTATAAAGTTTTTCACTATATTAATTTGGAAAACTGAATAAAAAATTCATCGTAATAACAACTGAATTTTGTTTCTAATTTTTCAATATAATGAAAATAATTAAAGTGTTAAACCTAGAAAAATAATTAAAGTTTAAACTATTCTGAAGAAACATTTTACTAAAAACTGTGCTTATAAAATATTTCCCTATTAAGTTATTATGATGTATTAGTTATACACCAAATATCTATGACTTCTACAAAAAATGTTAATTGAAATTCAGTAATACTTATAAGATTAAAATGTATATGGATATATATCACATGCTCAAACACGCACTCACAGACACATTAAAGAATTTTTAATTTAATTTTATAATTTTAATTTATTTTTGAACAAAAAGAAAATTAAAAAAGGTAATTTTTTAAATAATTAGTATAAGTTTACAAAAATAGTTTATAAGAGCCTAAATTATAGTTCACAGAAATGAAATATTTCATTAAAGTAAATTTAAAATGAAGTTAAATAAAATGGAAAAGAGAACTACTAAGGTAAGTTATCATACGTTTTTGTTTGCAATTTCCGTTGGTAGAACTAGTAAATAATACAAATCATAAAAATTTTATTTTGTTATTTTTTAAGAGCAAAAGAATATAAAAAAATGTAAAAAGATGTAAGTTATGCATAGTTATATATTATAAGATTTAAATATTAATTTTTAAAGCTTAACAAAAAAAAATCTTGTTTCATTCGCAGCAAATTCTCGTATTTATGACTGGAATTAATGATTAAGAATGAAACATTGAAATGTGTATTGAGTATAATAATTAAGCATTAATGGGAAATTGTATTTCCAAGTTATAACAGGAAATCATAAAACTGTTACGAACAGCATAACGGCCTAGTTAAATCTTTTTGTGTATAAGTTTCGTATTAACTAAGAAATTAACATTAAAGAACTTAGTTGGTTTTAAGCAATAAATGGGGAAATAACATTTCTATTAATATTATGCAATGGATAAATGAATGCCTTCATGAGAAAGATATTCAATGGAATAATTTGTCCAATAGTTTGCTTTATCCTCAAGAGAGTAGGTAGAATATACATGGCAGAAACATGGTTAACCATCAGAATTCTACAATAGACGCAGTTCAATGAAAACCAATCTGTCTTCAACGCAATTATTGCTCTTCGATTCCCGGGATCGTTAGAGCAAATGAATGTAGTTCAAACATAGATGTACTGCTAAATAGATATTTGTACAAATGGATGAACTCGTGCCTTATTGACTGAAATTGATGTTTTATTGCATTTTTCTTCTCATAAATCTCCTGTTTCAAGAATCTTTTATGTTGTTTTCCTGACAAAAATTATTGATTCAATCTAACATATTTATCGTACTTAGTTTAAGTTGTTAGAATTTTTCATTTATTTAAAACTAATTTCTAAAGTAGATTAATCCGTTTTGGAAATTATTGTAGACATTTAAATGCTTGAGACTATGTTAAAGATCTATTACGATGGTAATACTAAAACCATGTCTTATAACACTTTTTTATTTCAGTTATGAAATTATTTTTCAAGGTATCTTCTGCCAATGTTCTTGTAAATGCTTGAGTATATAAATGATTATGATTCACATTAAAACTTAATTCTTTATTTTCTAACTATATTTACAATTTATATTTGACCATAGCTTATAAATCCATGAATTGTAGATTTTTCAGCTGTGTCAAATTATGTAGATTTATCTGTCTCATTTTACAAAATGCATATTTTATTGTTTCTAAAAAAATTCAAAGCAATTTATTAAACAGTTTTAAATACACTTTAAATGAATTTTTAAGGGATCGATAATTGTATGTGCAAAGAAGTTTATTAATCATTAAAGATTAAATTATATTATCCTCTATCAATAGCTATGCAAAAATTTCTTTTTATACTTGTTGATAGTAATGATTCTTTTTTGATAATTTTGTGAGAGTCCAAGCAAAAATCTTTATTATTACTCATTCATATAGTTTGTTATTCATAAGTTTTTGTGCTTATTTGTATAAATTAATATATCATGATAATATATTTTAATAGGGGTTAGATCAAATTTATTAATTTTTAGATTTAAACTATTATTGAAGATTAACTTAAAATGGAGTGGAAGGGAAAAATTCATGTACAGTACTTTAATATAGGAAATAATTTTGTTCAGTATAAAAGAATATAAAAATCGAAATAATAACAGTTGTATGGAAAACAGTGTTTAAGACTATTATTAAATGATTTATTTATTAATATTTTAAACATCATAATTATACATAGAGTTGATGATCTTGACGGGTTTTAAATCATTATTGCTCACATAAGATATTTTTATTAGATACCTTAATGCTTTGAGAATCATACAGGTTAATGTATACCACCTATAATATTATAACCTAACAATATAAAAAATTTGATGCCCAGTAATATAATAATGCACATGTTATAATTTTTATGAGCCATCTTTTATTTTTTCGGAGCATTTCGTGGTATGCAATATAAAATATATGAATCAAACCCTAAACCGAAAAACTGATCACAAAAGTAAGAAATTAAAAAAATTTCCAAGTTTTTTATTTTTTAATGTAATGATAGAAAATATCTAAATGCAAAGCATGATAAAAATGAAAGGAATCAGTTATATGAATTAATCAAACAGTTATAATTTGTAAAGATAAAAAATGAAATTCTTAATTTTTTTTCTTTTTCAATGTTAATTAATTTCGATAAAAGGTTCTTACAGATTTTAACATATCCAATTAATTTGCAGTATTACTTTAAAATATGAAATGGCATTATTTATAAATATTTTTATTTTGACAGTAAAAGCATAATATTTTTTAATAAAATTTGTAACATGTATAGCTATATCATTTTTAGTTCTTTTTAATAAAATATAAAGTTTTATACAACTATTAAGCTTTATAATAAATGAAAACAATCATGTTTGGCTTAACTCTTTAACAGCTATATAAATATATTTGTTCTCTGAAATTGGTAACAATACACAGAAGAATTTAAGATAGCAAAAGACAAAGAGTTTGATTAAATTTAAATACCAGTCACTTAGCTATTATATTTTATAAAATTAATAAGTGTTATTTATTAACAACACACACACATAGCTTCCTTTAGAATACTTTAATTGATAATTAGAATAATCATATGGGAGAAAAGTACAGTTCATGAACTCAAACTTTGTTATATTTACATAGGAGATCACTGCATAATGGAGCCTGCAAAAACAAAAGATGGCGTAAAAAACCTTTTTGGATGTCCATGCAAAGAAGGTTTAAAATGTGTTCCTGAAATTGTCGAAGAGGAAGACGGGGTAAACTTGATTTTGTACTTTTGCTTTCCACTTTTTTAACTTTATAAACTTGTTTTTAGAAATATAAATGCTTTGATATTTAAAAAACTATTACTTTGGGTAACATTAAGAAAGAATAAAATATATTTTACTGTAATTTACTATATTGTACGCGCAATTAATGTAAAACAAATGAAATATTCTTAAATTTTATACTGTTAAAATACAAATTCTATATCTTTATTTTGAATGATTTTAAATTTCATTTCAAAAATGATTTTCATTTTTAAATTTACAGTTATAGAAAATTAGTTGTTTGAGAGTTTTGAAAATCTCAAGAAATTTAAGTAAATTACAAGTGTGGATACATTGAATTTAGAAAGACTAAAATGTTTAGATTCATACAGAAATTCATTTTTTTCCCTAGATCATAAGATAAATCAGGATTAGTTGGCATAAAATTAAACGTTAAAATGATACATAATTTGGAACATTACTAATTACCATCTGAGTTCACTCAATTAATAATTTGATTGTACTATTAATTTTGAATATCTTTTTCTGTGAAATGTTCAAGCATTCATTCCAATTGATAAGATAAATGATTACGAATACCATTTATCTATATAAGAATTATGTAGGAATGTTGTTTTGCTATGGTAAGAATTATAGCAATTTCTTATTTCTGTAGTAAATAAGGAATAATTCTTGCAATTAGGGAGAGGCTGTTGAGCTAAGCAAATTTGATAAAAGCCAACCTAAGAAATAGAAGAATACCTCAAAAGGTACAAGACTAGTTGTATGTTGTCGATGTGCTATTGTTAGCATTTATGGGAAATGAATAAAAGTGAAATAAATTGATGGATTGATATCAGATATTGTGTTCTTTATGATTACTCGAAATAGTACAATGGCTCAATTGACAACTCGAAAAATTGAAATCAAATTTAATCAAGTGTTTTAGAACACACATTTTAGAGGGTACTGTTACAAGATCTTGTAAAGTTCAATAACAAGTGTTTTAGATTATTTTTCGAGATGAGGCCGTGCTGATGATCAGTGAAGGCAGTTCAATTTGGCACTGCGCAGCAGATCCTCATTTATCAACGGCATTGCTTACAAGTTATAGTAATTCACACTAAGCATCTTTGAGAAGAAAGCATAGAATAAGCCCTTTAATATGAAGATCGAACCATGTATAAGTGGAGGATAGATTTCTAGTTGCACGAATCATTTCTTTTTCTTCTCGTCAATGGTCATTCAAGTTACGCTTCTTCTAGATGAAAAATTGCTCCCTTAAAGCACCTATATTTTACTTTATACAATGCCACTTAATGACAATATCACAATATGAAGAAGAATATTTACTTGAATATTAGCCTTTAGTTGTGGTAAAACAGATTTGAAGCCTGTGGACTATCTAAGCTTAACATCAAACTAAAAGTACCATCGCATGTCTTTTGCCTACCCATCTATATGTGAAATCTTCTATAAAGTTTGCGTTTCATGTCACAAGGTTGAAACTTTCTTAGAATTATCTGAGAAACGTAATGATAAATTATAATTACTAACCAAGTCATTTAACTCACATGATCTTAATAAGTTAAAACACATGTGAGGTTTCCTTGAAATACTGTTCGCAGAACAAATACCACCACACCAAAATATCTCAATTTTGCGTGAATACCGTATATACATTTGGAACAACATATCTCCAGTCACTTCCAGTTAGTGGGGTATCAATGCTAAGCCTAGTTGCAGTTTGTATGACTAAAAGTGACGCAATGTGTTAGGAAATTAGTTGTTTAATTTCAGTATATATATGTCCCATAATATATATTACGAAGAATGATATAGGTATTCACGCAAAATTGAGATATTTTGGTGTG
>JAPDSC010104035.1:190464-222776 GCA_026290005.1 Latrodectus geometricus
ATATATATATATATATATATATATATATATATATATATATATATATACGCAAAGTTTTATCTGTATTATTAAAACGTATACTTCCAGAGGAAAATCTTAGCTTTTAAGTTTCTTCTGCAAATGAATGAAATTTATATTTTTTCTTAAATATGAATTTTTTATATATATTATAGTAAAATAAATCATCAAATAGAAAATTTTGTGTTGTTGTGAGTATTATTATATGGTTATGTACTTAAAATCAAATGAAATCCGATTTAACACTTTGAAAATTACGACTTCAATTACTTTTTTACAATAATTTTTTAAGAAATTATTAATATTTAATATTAATATTTCTTTTTTTTTGGATTTTAAAATAATCAATATCTACATAAACTGTAATTTTGCATGTTTATTAAATATAATCTAAGTTTGACCACAGAAGAAAAAGATATTGTGACACCATAAGCTCATCATGTGTCCTTTTAGTGCTGATATTAAACATAAATCTCAGTTCAGACGAATGAATATTCCTATAAGCCTCGTTCAGACGAATATTATGCTTTGGGCCCATTACTTCTCTTAATGGCTTAGCCAGTACAGCGAGCTTATGAGAGAGACTATAATAACTACCAAGGTGTGGTTTTGTAAAGCGGGCTGGGGTGGAGCCAGGGGTCTGAGAGAGCAAGAGGTTAATGGACTAAATCACAGGGAGCTAAGAGATCCGAAGTTTTGAATTTTAATAACGCCCGGTGTCGGGATTTATGGCAGGAGAAAAGGGCGCCTGTAATATGAGCTTTCCCGTTGTGAGTGTTGTGTCACGTCGTGATAGCTTGTTTCGCGGCTGGGTTGCCTGGATCTTTTGCGGCCATGGATTAAAGGCTGGCTTGGGTAAAAGGCGTCTGACGGTGTTATCTATTACGAAATTTCGTGGGGTTGTTAGAGGAAAATATGAGGCCTGCTTTTATGAGTTGTTCGATGGTTTGGAATGGCGTAGTGGACAATATGCAGATAACCAGGGAAAATTTCAATCTTCACTCTCTTATCCATAATGTATAAATGATTTAGAAAATAATAGCGAATTTTCGCCAAATGTAGCACTAATAATTCTGATTTAGGTGCGGTACATAAATTCATATTACGACTTGTTAAGGATACCGTAATTTTTAACATCGTGAGTTTGCTGGAAAAATCCCTTAAAAAATACTAATTTTATATATTATATAATTAATATTTTTCTTTAATGAGATAAAAACAAATATTAAAAATGGAAATAATATAAAAAAAAGTTTCCACTTATCTTGGTTTAATAATATTAATTTTAGTATGTCAAGAAATTCTTTTACATCTAATTTCGTTTTATAAACAAATAACTTACAATTATGAATAATTAATAACTTATTATAATAATTATACATTTCTGCTGAAATATTTATATTAGCTATGTTTGCTATAGTTCAAAACTTGATTAAAGATTTATTTTTATTATAATCAAACCTTTGTAAATTAAAATGTGGGTAATGTAACCTAAGAATTTTAATAATAATTTTACATTTAATTACTATATTCAATTTAGTTGAATGAATGATTAAGATTTAAAAAAAATCTATTGTTACACTATTCAATGTTATACATAAAAAATAATAAAAATTTTCAAATTTTTTTCATTCATGTATATATATATTTTATATACATATATTTCATTATCTAAGTATGATATTTGCTATTAATCTTGTTCTACACTTTTTCAAAATAATTATCTTAATTTGCACATAAAGTGGATATGATAGTTCTTATAAAATTCTTTACATACCATTCTTTACATGTTTTGAATTATGATGACTTCTACCGACAGTATTTTGTATCCAAAACCGTAACAAACTTGAATCATAAATGATTCATCAACGTTGCATCCACAAATATTTTTCTTATTGCATAAGGACATAAATGCTTTAGGAAGTTACTCAACAATAGAGTGATGATTCGTGATTAAAAGTTTCTTTTAACATCTTATTTATAAGTAATAATTGCGGAAATAATAGATTTATGTTAGAAAACGCATTAGTTTATGTTTAAAACATTGAAAATGTAAAAAGGTAAAAATAATGGAATGAACCACATTACAAACTTTTCTTGATTACGAAAAATTCAAGCATTTGAAGTGGGAAAAACGAAATATATTTGGAAATAGTATGTATTTCTGTTTGTATAACGAAATTAATTTCAAAATTAATTTTATTTTAAAATTCAATCATAATCTTACATGGTTCCAACATATTTTTAGTAAAATTATAAATGCCAAGTATACAGTTGTTTTTTTAACAAAAAATATTTTTATTCACAATTAAGTGATTTCCCATAAGTAAATATTTTAGTAAATTTCTAAATATTAGTATTATGATATAAATTATTTCAACAGTTTCATCGACTAATTAATCATATTTTAAGAGTTTATTGTCACAATACTTGAAATAATAAAAGATTTATTTTTTTGAAAATATTAATAATGTAGTATATGATTAATATTTTCATAGAAGTCTTTAGTAAAATATATATATACTGAAAAATAATGTGTTATGTTGAAAAATCATGAGATGAATTGATATATTAATCACTTAATTTGATTAATTTTCCATATAATCAAAAATTAAAGTTCAATGTATGAGTTCATATTTTTAAAGATAATAATAGTGTATTACCTCATATCTTATTTTTCATGAGATGATATATCATTAGATGATAAGAATTGTTTTGAAAAATAAGAAATTTTCAATCAACAGCTCCATTTGTGATAAGTATGAAATTATTTTAAATTTTAAAATCTAATTTAATCAGACAGTGCAATGTATGACATATTTTATAAAAATTTAAAATTACTGGAAAACGATTTCAAATTTTGATTTGTAATTTTCCAAAAATTAAGAAGCAGAAAAGTATTTTTCTAGAATCTGCTGAAATATGAGGCATTACTGATAAGAATAATGACTTTTTAAATGCAAGCATCATTAACCCTCAAGATAAAAATTATGATATTTTTTAGCATTCATGTTTAAACATTTATAAAAAATTTTTCTTTGTGAAAGATATTAATCTCAAGAGGATGTAAATATCTTGGTTAAAATTAGGACTTTTTAAGGGTTTGCAGTCACAAAGTTTGAGTGCCAGAATTTTACTTGAGATTCAGATGAAAGAACTTTCTAGGATTAGAATAATTACTTTATTCTGTGGCATAATACTACATTTTAAGTATGGGGAAAATATATAGACAGAAGGAATTTGATTTCGTTAGCAATAAAAAACAATATATTTATTTCTAAAGCAAATATATTTTGAAATTGAATATCTTGATTTAAAGTAAGAAGAACGTTTTATCGTTTTTGACATGCTTTTAGTAATTAATAACAATAAGAAATAATTATGGTTTTAAAGATTAGTGTTTAAGAATATTGATATTATTCAAGATACTTCTTTCTTATTTTAACCAAGATATCAAATTATAGGATTCATTGGTCAAAGTGAGCACTATGATTTGACCAATATTTACTACATCCAATTTCTTAAATTTAATTTATTTTTTGTTAAGAAATGTAATGCAGTAAAAATGGGTACTAATTCTAATGGCTTGTTTTCACTTCTTTGATATTCTGACGATTTTAAACAATGCTTTCTTCAAGTATTGCTGTGTTTCTTTTTACTGAAAGTTCTTTAGATATTTTTTTTGCTTAAGTTATACTCTAAACATTCAAAATTAGAGTGAGTTTCTAAATTTAAAAACTGTTTATGAGGAAATTAATTTAACTTGTGTTTATAATTTAAAATTCGGATTTATAATTTTTGCCTTTATGTTTAAAATCAATCGATTTATGAAGTCAATCGCTTAAAAGAGAATTAAAATAACATTTAATATATACTATCTAATTCAAATATACATACTATCTAATTCATATTTATTATTGAAATTGAATAATGGTTTGGAATTTGAAGAAAACATATTTTAAAGATATATATATATTTCTTTAAAATATATATATATATATATATATATATATATATAAAACGGTTTTCGGAATCTGCACTTCATATTATGCTCTTTTTTATATGGAAATCGGAAATCATCTATAACAAGTTTTTCTCTATTTCTCAGTATAAATTATCAGAGTGAAAGGAGTCAGTAATTTTTAAACAATCTGAAGTATATTCTTTTATTTGAATTGAATCCAGTTTATGTTTACTTGCTTTATAGGTTTATTTATTTTGAATGCCAATAAGAAAATTATATTAAAAAATTTATGAAATGAGATTTAATTTTTGATGCATGCATAATAAGAATTAATAGAAAATAAATTATTTGAAAATATTACAAGTCTTCCTAAGTTGCTTACCATCATCTTTCAAAAAATATACTACAAACAATCAATTATAAAGGGTGAATATAACAAAAAAATGCAAGAAAAATTTATCAATAGAAAAACATCCTTCTTCAATTAATAATAGTTTGTCATTTTCAGTTAGAAGAGCATATGAAATATAAAAAATGTCAGAGGAAATATTATAAAAGGATTTAGGCCATGGGAGTTTTCACACTTTAAGATAATTAATAGAACTATAAAGGGAAAAGAGAAATTTTTTTAGAAATGATAACAATGTTACATAACCATTAACAACAAAATATATAAATAACATTTCATAAATATATAATACTCGAAAATTTTATTTTGCCGGTATAAAAAATATGCTTCCTCTCATTATTATTATTATATATCAGGATTTGAAAAGAATTGTGAGTTTTTCATTATATTTTTAGTTTGAACTTAAGAATTTGTCAATTGTAAATTTTCCTCGTACTACAATTAAATAGTTATTAACTGATATAACACTCTCCCATATATAATTAATAAATATTGGAAGATATTTTAAATATATTATCTGAAAGAATGATTCATTAGTAATTAATAATAATTTATTAAATTTAAATGCAAATTAGTTAAATTAAAAAAGGTATTCTGGATATTTTTTAAAGTAATTCAATAATTGGTCCAAACATATTGGCTTCCAGTAAATTAGTTCTTAGTAATTTATTGGAAAATTTAACAACTAATTTGCTTTCTAGAAATGAAGAGCATTTTCTAATAAGTCATCTTTTCAAATTGCAAATAATTGTTGATATTTAATTTATATTTTATGAAAAGAATCATAAAATATAAATGAAATAAAATAGAGAGAATTCTTTTGTGTTTGTCATGCATTATTAAGACGTTGTCTAATGTTCACAGTTTACTCAAAAATGCTATTTAAAAGATTTTCTATTGCAATGCTTCAATTTATTATAAAAGCATAAAATTCATTGTCTTGATTTATGAATGAATTAACTTACTACAATGTGATACAATTAAAATAAAACTCAGTTTATTTCAATTTGATCTTAAAAATATTTTTAGAGATGTTAAGAATAAATTTTTATAAAAAAAGTAAAAAATACAACGAATAAAACACAGATCAAGGATAAAAAACACAAATATCGGTCCTACTATGTATCTTTGAGAAAATATTTTACTAAACGGAATGGTCGTTAGAAACGGAAGCTATTGTTCTAAATTTAAAAAAAGTGGTATTACAGAAGCAAAAAGAAACTGGAGTTAGAGATCTTTAGAGAAAAACTAAAACAAGGTTAAGAAAAAAGAGAAAATTTTACTAAGGTAGTAGTGCAAAAAATATGCGAGAAACTTTTTTAAATTTCATTCAGTATATGAATCTTTAAACTAGACGTCATTTCCTTAAAAACAACGTATAAATCTTAAAAACTAAGCATGTATATTCAGAAAAATTTAACATACAAAGAATAATTATACGTTTAAATTTAACTTTATTTATATAAAATATTCCATTTGTTAACATTTTTAAGTAATTTTAATTATTTTATGCGAATAGCTTCAAAATCAGGAATTTTTAACTATGTGAATTCCTGTAATTAATTATAGTAATATAAAATCCAAAGTATCATTTCTGGTAGTTGAAAGTTTTTATTATAATATAATTTTAACGTAAATGTTTAAATTTTAATCTTAAGTACAGTGTAATTTAATTTTTTTTTACTCAAATGCTTTTTATATATATAATAAAAGCTTTTAAGATTACTTTTAAGATTTAATACACTTTTTAGATCTTAGTTTTTAAAAATTGATATAAACAAAAAATTATATTTTTAAAATAAAGTTTACCAATATATAAAAAAAAAAATAATAATAATAAAAATTACGAAATACATAGATGCTAAAATATTTTAATTATGGAGTTTTTATTAATTAAAAGTTGTTTAAACCATAATATAATGCTAATTACTTGTAAATATTTACAAAATTTTGTACTGATTTTATATTGTGATTGTATAGCTTAATAATAGTACTGAAAAGGTTATGAATTTTTCGTAATGTACAAAATATATTGTATAATGACATTCTAGAAAATAAAGCATATAAATATACATTAATAAAAAAAAGTCATGTTTAATACACACATATTTCATAACTTTTTATATTAGTTTGGGGAAAAAGAAATCCATTATTTTTACGTGAACTTTTTGTAACTTCTTTCAGATTCGCTTTGTAAAAAGGTTTAAAACAATTTTCATGTAGATTTTTAGGTCTTGTGCGAAGCTACGACTGCTGATATGCTGTCAAGTTTGATAATTTTTGATATTTTATAGACATTCTCGACGATGTTGTATCCATGCGAGGTGCATCTTTAGCATCCAAATACCCAAACGGAATCAACGAAACCAAAATTGTGCGTAAATGGTTGTTACAGTCATATATAGTACGATAAAGACTTTTCACAATTTTAACTACCTGGTTAGCATTTTCGCCATTATAAAAGAAAAACTAAAATGTATCGAATTTTCTGTTTGTTGTCTTCTATTTTTAAAACCTTGTACTCATAACTGAATTAATCAAACAAAAAACCGCAAGAGAATATTTTATTGTCAAATGTCACCTTTCCAATGAGCATAAATTTGAAATTGTTGGATAGATACCTCACGAGATAGCGATCACTACAGACGTCTACCGAAAAAATAATGGATAACTTTTTCCCTAACCTAATATTTACAATCACAGCACGAATGCACTATCACCCTCCCACCTCCCCTACTCCCCTATATATAAAAAAAAAAAAAAAAAAAAAAAAAAAAAAAAATATATATATATATATATATATATATATATATATATTAGTTAAAAATTAATCTGCTAGTTTATAAAAAATAATGACTTATTACAGATAAAAATAGTTTACTTTCAAAGGTTATGGAAATAAAATTTTGTCTAAATTAAAAAGCAAAATATAAAATCCTTTTCTATGATTGCGGCTTTTTAGAAAAATGATAACTGCATGGCATCAGCATATAAATGCTTATAATTTATTAAAATGATTCTTTTGATGTTTTTGAAGGCAGTATTTATAAAATCCTTTAATAATGAAAATCTGAAAACATTTTATTGTTATTTTAAGTTTTGATTTCTTATAATTGTTTCATATATGGGATAGGTATTACAATATGATGAATTTAGTTTCATTACAAGAAACTAAATTATAAGAAAAACCCATATGAATTTGAATAATTTTCAATAAAAACTATTTGTGAATAATAATTAAATGAAGAGATCTTCATATTCCCGATTAATAAAAATGATTTTTCTGAAAACTAGATAACAGAACGTCAATGTGATTGAATAAATAGTAAGTCTTTCTTTTAACCCAAAAATTAGGGGGTGAATTTCCTTATTATTGCATAGGAATTGGTATACATTGAATTAAATTGATTGCATTTTTATAAAAGGAACCTAATTATATTTTTCATGTTTCTTTTTCTGATATGTTAATAAAAGGTACCCTAATGAAAAGTTATCCAATACCCATTATGAAATGAATGGCGACATAAGTTTCCAAAGATTATCCAATGTATAGAAAAATTCGTAAGTGAAAATTCCAATTATATTATTTTTATTTCCAATATTAAATTTTCTTTTTTTGTTTGACATTGCATAAACATATAAAAATAAAATTTTCATAGCAATAACTTTCCCAGTATCCAGCCACATGAGTCACCTTTTCAACATGAATTCAATTTGTATTCTTTCTTTTTTATTTATATAACTGATTAAACTTACATATATTTAATTTATATTTTCATTGTAATTAAGTTCAAATAATTAATATTTATATTTAAAAATAAAAATTACTTATTTTATTTTGCCATTTGTAAAAATCCACATTAATTCATAAAATTTGACAAATTTACACAAATTTTAAAATATTCTTTTTATAAAACCAATGAACAGGACATTATCTTAAGAAATATATTTCAATTTATCATATACAACGTTTGAAAATTTAAACAAAAGTAATAAATGAAATATATTATGTATCTATCTAAGAAACTGGACACGAGGCTTTTATAAATTATTCTCTATATATCACTTGGTTTAAATGTTGAAATGAAATTCTTTATTTTAATTTAAAATATGAATTATAAGAATGATATAAGACAATTTATAAAATATACTGTTTTTTGAATCGTAGTCGTAAATATATTTCATCCAATATCGATTTAATTTAAAAAAGTTCTAAAGAGTTGTAAGCTTTATTTCATCTGTTACCAAAATATACATTTCAAGCTTGATGATTTGAAAGTAGAGTTATCAAGAATATTTTATTAACTACACTGGAATGACTTTGGAAACTTTTCAACAAGTTTAAAACGCACAAGAAAGTTTCTCACCCAGCTTCGATAGCGTAATATTTTATTCTTCGCTTTATTTTTTTTATTTATCCTTCTTACTGTTGCGCAAATATATCTATAGACGCATCTAAATTCAAAAAACAGCATGCGTGTGCTTTGGATTCCTGATCAATATGTCACTCGCTCTCGAAAGAAGAAGAGCTAAAAAAAAAAGAAGAAAAAACAACGAAATTGGAAATGCAAAAATCTTCTAAGCGCTTTCAAAAAAAAGTTTCTGAATAAACTTTTTACTGAGTGGATTTGGGAAATACTCAGTGAATCAAAAGAAAGAATACAGAAAAAAAGCTTTTCCAGTAAATGAAGAAAAAAATCGGTTGCAAGAAAATTAAATAAAAATAGGTGCGTGTGGAAAAATTCCGTCTCAAAGTCTAAACAACTCAACTCGACAGTTCAAAAAGATGAACATACTTACAATGCCGAATTGGAAATTTAGCATTCTTTGCCTATGTCAACTGAGAAACAAGAAGAGAAATATTAAAAAAGAAGAAATTATAGGTGACTCTTCAAAAGTTCCATATATTTTCTGCATATTTACTATTTACTGTTTTATTTTTTTGTTTTGTATAATCTTTTTGAACTTTATTCGGTAGAAATTTTGTTTCAGATTCTTATGGATATGATTATACTAGATGTGTTCTTATACAATCACATTCCCATATGTTTTATAAGATTGAAATTCTTAATGCAGGAAGTTTTGCATAGAAAAGTAAAGTAAAATCATATTCAATATGAATTTTTTATAAACTTTTTGTGTGCATAAGAAAATGCTAAATCCTTAGGGACATAATTGTTTAAATAATTTCGTAAGGATATAGTAATTTTTATATTTTTGATAAATTTGTTTGGAATGTAAATAAAACATCTAAATTATCCACCGTTGGATATAGAGAATTAACAAAATATTAAAATTGCTTAATTTCCTGAAATATTTCTTTCAGAATATATATTTATAAATTGAAAATATACTTATAAAATACTTTTATTTCATGATTAACTGGAAAACTCTATTTGAGTCGTGGTTCCTAAAGAAATCAATTTCAAGAAAATTATTAGTAATAGTTTTCCAATTATTGGCAACAGTTCTTCAGCTCTTGTTTAAACAATTAAGACCTTGTACGCGATCCGTCCATTTGAGTTTTTATTTATTCTAAGACAAAAGTTTCTATGTCTAAACAAAAAATTCCGTTTTCTAAAGTGTTTCTATTTTATTTTAAATTGAATGAATCCAAATTATTTTATTATTTAAAATTAAAGAAATTCCACAAATATAAAATATGTGTTTAGAGTATTTAAAAAATGTTTTTAATATGGCCAGTTACAAAGAATAATATAAATTTTAGATTCTATTTTTGTTTTTATACTTGCTAGATAAAAACTAGGCTCAGTGGCACTACATCCCATTAGAGAGCCAAAACCTGTGGAGAACCCATATCTATTTTCATTACCAAGGGCCCTGGAGTGTGAAGCATTTGTCTCGGTTACATAACATAGTCAGCTTTAGACAAAACCCCTAGCCTTTGGTTTCCGAGCATGATTCTCAGTTTTATCGACCCATTAAAGAGATAAAAGGCTGGGTCAACTGTGCTCAACATTCCAAGGATTAAATCTCAGACCTTTTCTTGAGACCATGTTACGCTACCACTACGCCACCAAGCTTATATATGCGAAGTATTATGTTTTTTAAATTAACGAAAGCGAAACTTAATAAAAAATGAAGTATCTAGTTTAAGAGAAAGTGTATTTATTCGTAAAATATAATATCATTGAACCAGCTAATGGCCGAGTGGTGAGAGTCGTTACAGACTTCTCGGCTGTTGGTCTGGGTTTCGAAACCCAATTTGGGTATGGACGTTTCCTTTCTCTCTCTCTCTCTGTGGATCTTTGTTCTTTCTTCATCTGAAATGATATAGGAAATGTGGCTCGCCCTATAAACGGGTTTATTGTGGTGTGACGTGGGAAATGCTACTCCATGACTTGATTCACAGGTGCCCACCGGGTAAGGCTAAAAGGAGTAGCAGTTTCCCGCTTTGTAGTGTTGGCGCAGCTTGTCCTTTTTGGACCTTGCGCCACAAAACTCAACCAATTAACCCGCTTTGTAGTTGGCGAAGAGACCAGTTACACAGTTTCCCGCCATTGGAAAAAATATATACCATTGACCATTATGTGTTGAATAATATTTATTCTGGAATGTAATGCATTTTATTTTGTAAAACATGAGTTCGATTGAAATGAAATATATTGAAGAATAAAATAAATAAGCAAAAAATATTTTGTGATATTTAAAATGAAATTATTAATAGAATATTTAAGTTGCTTTGCGCTTATTATTCTATAATACTTTAGTTTCTTTTTAAATATTTTCAAACGTCCAGCACTACTGAAATTTATCTTCAAGATATTTGTAAAATTTATTTTTCTTGGAATCGGTGGCATCTTAGAAATCGTCAGCGTACTTTTTTCATAGCAACTGTTCTAAGAAGCAAATAAGTGAAAAGATTGTGAGTAAGTGAAGTAATGTGAGAAGTAAGTGAGTGAAATAACTCGTAAAGGTTTCCGTTGGATGATTTCTTAAGATTTTAATGAAGGTTTTACTCAAAAAGAATGCTTAGCATCGTTTCGTGAAAATTTTGTTAATGAAGCACTGTAAAAAATGATTGCTCACACAATTGGTTTGCAGAACTTCATCGTGATATATGTTTATGATTGATGAATCTCATGAAGGACGATCAAAATCAAAAGTGATTCCAAGCAAGATTGATGCTACTTGCAAAATAATTGAAGATCAGTATCGTAAGATAGAAGCATCTCTGAACATATCAAATATTGCAATACATTCGATTTTGTACGAACATTTATCTGTTAAAATGATTTGCTTCAAATGGATTACAATAACTCAAAAATAGACTTATGCAAATTGATGTATAGATGATGTATAGAAATGGAAAAAAAAATTCAAATTGAAGATATCTTTTACGAAGCTAGTTTTATGCAGCACGAGAAACAATTGATTAATTGAAAGATAAAAATATCGAATTAATGTTTTATTGCCATTATTCTCCTGATTTGCCACCTAGGGATTTTCTTGTTCCCTTAATTCAAAAAAAGAAATAATGGGCAAAGATTCACAAGAAATTATTGACGTCTTCCAAAATCATGTTTCTAAAATATAAACTTCAAAGTGGAAATATTGAATCAAGAATTCATTTCAACGCATGAAAAGGGTACAAATCCTAAAGGTGAATATTTTAAGCAATAATACAGTTTCTTTCCAAAATATTCTTTTTCTTCTAACTTTTTATAGAAACTTAGAAGGCAAATTTCGCATATTATTGAAAAGTATTCATGGAAAGAAAATTCATATGAATTTTTATTTTGCAATAATAATTATCACAGAATGTCTTACAATGCATTACAAGTAAAATTAATTGGTATCAAGTAAGACTCTCAGGGTTTTTGGACCTTACATTATAATGCATTATGTAACAGTTTCAAGAATTAATTTTCTATCTTATTTTCAAATAGGAATAGTGCATGATCTGGTTTTCAAGTCATAAATGTCATACTTAAGAAAGGAGAATTGGTAGAAGGGAAATATATGTATGTGGTTTTAAACGAGTTTTTCTTTTTTTTTTAAATTCTTGCTTATTTTTCTTTTATTATACTCAGTACATTTATAGCTTTATACGAAAGTTCACTTTTCATTATTTCTACTGCAGCTTTTTATCTAACATTTGAATAATTCACAAAATCGTCAATTATTTTTAACTGAAAAACTAAAATTAATGAAATTATTTAAACCAATTTGATTATCTTACGAGTCATTTTGTCAATAACTACAATTTATCATGAGTTGGCTTAAATGTAATAAAAAATAATTGCATATATGATTAGTATTTACTTTAATAAATTTTAATATAAACAATCCGTTTTAACATTTTGAGCATTATGGATTTTTTTCTTTTAAATCTATGACTTTTTTGGTGAACACTATTATTATAATATTATTTTAACTATTTTCTAAAACTATTCTATACAGATATTACAGATAAATATTTATTTTTATCTAGTAATCGAACTATTTTCCATTCAGTTTGATTCCTTTATGTAAAGTAACATTTATTTTCTATTTTCTAAGATAACGAAACTCCAAAAAAATGCCATTTCAGAAACAAATTGCAAGTTATCATTTAAACGGCTGACAATCTTCATTTTTATCTCAACAAGACTTCAACATGTCCCAACCAGAAATCAATGCAAATACAGGAAAAAGGAGAAAAATCAATGCAAATATTGAAAAAAAAAGCAAGAAAAACAACAGAGCAAAAAGAGCAAGCAATGTAGAAGCAAAAGCAATTGAAAGAAACGAATGTCTTTTTTTAAGCATTCGCCAATCTCATAAGAAGGCCCCAGATTTCCCAGCAAATAACAATCATTAGAGGCAACCTGATTGAAAAGAATAGAAATCTGCTCTTAGAGTAGATTGCTGGTACTTATTTTGTGTTTTGGTTCGTTTTGCTTTTCCTCTCTAAGCTATTATTTCAGCTTTTTTCTTCATTTGAGCACCCTAGACGTTTGATGGATCATAGCATAAAATTGAAAGTCATTTGTTCTAAAGAATTTCGAGGCATTCTCAGGGAAATTATAAGCGCTAAAAAATAATTCACCTCTTCTCTTAAGGCAATTTAGAAAATTATACCGACCATTACTTGATTCCTTTCAGTAATTTGAGTCAAGATATTTTTTTAATTATATTCGTGATTTAATTATTATGTTAAAATTTATTCATAACTAAAATAGTATAATAAAAATTTATTCTTCTCGCAATAAAAGAATTAGGAATAATACAATTTAAAAAAGAATTCACATTATAAATCCCTTTTAAACTTTTAATTATAAATATTTATTATTTTAATTTTTGCTGCTTACATTTAAAAGGGTTAAGTAAAAATATTAACTACAAAGTAAAATAATATTATTTTTCTTTAAATATTAAAGAAAGAAAAATCTTTTGAATTTGAATTTCATATTCCTCAAATATGGTATACAGGGATTGATTTAAATTTTAAAATAAAAAAGGATTTATGAATAAAAATAAAGATTTAAAATATTTTGTGAATAAATTTTCTTATTAAGTTAGGAGATAAGTATTAATTCGTTAGAAGTCTCAAGTTTAGTTTCTTATTTAAATGAATCACAAAATTACATAATTTAAAAAGAAATTTCATTATATAAAAGAAGACAGATTGTATTAGTTACAGAACTATGAAAGTAAAATTACTATTAACTCGATAAAATATCGTACATCATATTAATTGATTAATCGGATATTTTTATGTTTAGTTAATTGAGTAATAATTTACGATTGCTATCAAATTAGTGTGAATAAAAGAGTAAAAAACTGATATTTTATCAATATTTTAATTGTTTTAAATTTGTTGTCAATGAAAAAGTAAAAAAAGTATAAAAACTTTTATGAGATTGGGTATAATTTTATCATAAAGGGCTTAGAGATATAATCTGTTTACAAATCGTTAGTTCTTGTGAATGAAAGTGTAACAGTGGTTAAATAGTATCTTAAGAACTGATTGATTTGTATTTCACATTTTCACTAAAACTTACCTTGCTAGAAAAGTAATGTATGTTTATTTAGCCAACTGTTTTATAATAAAATTTCCCTTATTATTTTCGTCAATAAAGTTGAATAACTAAGAAAATCACAAACAACAAAATCATAAGCATAATTAAGTTAATATCTATATCAAATGTAAAACGAGTTTATGAATAAAATTATAAAATTACAGTGCCGTAAGAAAAGTTTTGGAATTTTTTATGAAAGCCTCCTTCATGGCATATGACGCAATAATAATCTCTGAGAAAAGAAGCTCTCCATAACCGTATTCGAAAAACGTCACTTTGCTTACTTTTTTGCATTCCTTCAGTTCCTGGTGATAGATGGGAGTATAGTGAGACAGGCCCGTTTTTATATGATTTTATCCATAAATTTTCATGATAGTCAACTTTTGTAAAGATACACCTGAAGATGGAAAGTAAAAGAGATGGGAATATTGAACATTTGGATTTAAAATGTCAAATTTGACTGAGAAGCTGGACAATATTGGTTATTATCATCAATATTTTGCTTAAAAATTACACCGTTGAAATTAATATTTTTATTCTAAAATCCTTAGTAACAGATATTCCTTTTACACTAGAAAATGATAAAAAAATTTTAGTTTGTTATTAATTTTCTGATAAAAAAGAATATTTATGATTTTTGATAATAATTTTGGTTTTTCAAAAATGTTATATATCATCTATATTTCTTTAAGCAAACGCTAAGCACTGACAATAATCTAGCAATTCTTATTCACATATTAATTACAATTTATGTAATAAAATTGAAAATGAGGGTATGTTATATTATTAACTTTCTAATCAGAAAAATATAATTTCTAATTTTTATGAATGTATATATAAAATGTAAAAAATAATCGCGTTTTCATTTTAATACTTTTTAGCCCCTTCAAACCTATATATCTAAATTATTTAAGCAAAATCGAGACTTTCTTAATTACTTGATTTGTGTTTTTTCATAATCATATCATCCGGATTTTTTTTAACAGATTAGCATTTCTATACACTAATTGTTATGTTAATTGATATTCTATTGAAATAGTTACTTAAAATAATAATTCGTTAGTTAAAATAAAAAAAAATGATTGATTATTCGTTCGTGTGCGCAATTTAAAATTCCGGAGTTAAATGTAAAACAATAAACATAACTTTTCTAATTCATTTATTGAAAAAGATTCTACAAATATATTTCATGTTCAAATATTTTATATTATGCAAACCAATTTTCTATATATAATTCATTGAAATAAATTTTTGTATAATTTATATTACAATTCATAAAATCACAAGCCTTACATAAGACTGACGTTTATTCCGCCTTAATTAAGACGTATGTCTTAAGATAAATATGCCTTAAGATATTTTAAGTAAGACTTATTCCTTTAGATTTACCATGAGAATCAAATATTGGAAAGACTTATGTATCTCTGCATGAACTTAAGTTTTCATCCCTTATCTTAAGCCTAATAAACATTTAATTAATCAATAATACTATACAAGTTTTTGTATAGTATTATTACTTATTGAAATTAGAACAAATTATGCAATGTTTAAAAAACCTTAAAACAAAATGGTATTCTGAATCAATTTTCATGTTCTTTTAAGTAGAAGTAATTAATACAATAATAAATAATTCTTAACTGATAAAAAATTTCTGTATTATATGAAAAGTAATAGATTAATTTTAATTTTTGTTTGTATAATATAAAATTCTTAAGTGACTCTGAAATTACAAAAAAGCAACAATTAAGTAATTTATTATTAAGATAAATTTTTTTTAAAAAAGAGAAAGAAAATTGCTTAGCTATTCAGTAAAATGTTGTTATTTTTTTAAAAATATTTAATGAAATAAATTTCATTTTTAAAAATCAATAGAAAGCTGCCTGTAAATATAGAAATGCAAAGAAAATTAGTTAAAGAAATAAAGCCACCTCATTAAAAAATCAATGAAAATAAATCTCTCAAAACCAATCAAAATTTGGAAAATAAACAAATGTCTTTTAAATTCTAAATTAAAAATATGCTTTGATCAATATTATTATTTTAGTGTTAAAATGAAATTGCAAAATTACATGCTGTTAAAAAAGTAGCATAACAATAGTTACAGCTCACTTAATGCTTCAAAAGAGAGAAAAAAAATGTTATTCCGTTATTGCGTGCAGTTTCCTAGAAATAATCATAAAATGCTGTTTACGTTATTTATTTTCATGCAATCAATGCTGAATTTAAAAGGTAAATATTGGGTTGTTCGAAAAGTAATTTTTTCCCCTACAGCGGATTTATTTGTATTTCTTTGAACCCAACTTTACCCTTAAGTCGTATAATCATTATATGTTTTGAGAGCTTGTGTGTGAAAAGGTTAATAATTCTACCCTATAGTTTTTGGCTGGTGCCCTTTCAAATATGGAAAGTAATAAGAAGCATTTTCGTCATATTTTACTTTTTTACTACAGAAAAGGTAAAAATGCTGTTCAAGCCAGCAAGAAAATAACCGATGCGTTGACGGAATACGCGCAATGCCAGAAGTGGTTTGCAAAATTTAGAACCAACAATTTTGATGTCGAAAATGCACCACATTATGGAAAGCCTGTTGAAGCTAATAAAAGATTAATTGATGCAAATCGGTGAATAACAGAGATCAGAGAGAGGTTAAATTTATAAAATTCAACTCTTTATGATTACTTGAAAGGCCTGGGTTTAAGCTTGAAGCTCAATATATGGGCTCCTCACATTCTCACGAAAAGAAGTTCGTGTCGTCGCATTGACGTATGTGATTCACTTCAAAAATATCATGAAAATGATCCATTTATTAAGCGCATAATTATTGGGAACAAAAAATGGGCTGAATATAACAATGTCAAATGCTAGAGATCATGGAGATATAAATATTAACAGGCTCAAAGCATTTTGAAATAAATATCCATAAAAAAGGCGTTGCTGTCTTTGGTGGAATTTTAAAAGAAACGCTCATCTTTTTTTCTTCTATTTTTTTTTTGAGTTTTCACCAGTTAACGCAACAATTAATTCGAAAATCTACTGTCATCAGCTAGACAAACTGAATGCACTTCACCAGAAAAGGCCAGAATTAATCAACAGAAAATGTGTATTATTCCACCAATATAATCAGAGACCTCATACAAGTTTGGTTACTCGCCAAAAGCTTTTACAGCTTCAATGGGATACACTGCTACACCTACCATATTCTCCAGATCTGGCGCCTTCGGTTTGTTATTTGTTCCAATCATTGAAAAATTTTTTGGGCAGTAAAATCTTTACTTTAAATGAAGAGGTCAAAAATCACCTGGATCAGAGTTTTGCCATCAAAGACCAAAAACTTTATAAGCGTGGAATCATGCTACTATGAGAAAGATGTTAAAAGGTGTTGGGACAGAATGGCTAATATATCATTTAATAAAATATTTATTAATTATACGAAAAAAGTTTTTCATTCCTCACCCCCCTCAAAAAAAATAAATTACTTTCCTAACAACCCAATATAATCAATGTTAGCATTTTGGTATTTCATATTTCAAACAATTAGATGAAATAGTGTGTATATTAATCTAAAAAATATTTTGAAGTATTCCTTATGTGTAGATATTTCTTTAATACTTATTTTGTATGTGTCTGTGTGTTTTTGGCTTATTTTAGTATTTAGAGTAATCAATTAATTGAATGGTATATTTGACAGTCAATTTCCACTTTCTCAATATGATATCCAAGAAGACCGGTACCAATATCTTACAACGGATACTTAACTACTTCAAGCATTAAAGTCTAGAAGTAAGATTTGAATACACGTACCAAACCAAGGTTTTTTTTACAGAAAACATTAAAAATGTACCTATTAATTAGGCAATTGATTGTTGAAAATAAATTGATTGATGTCATTTGTTCGATGCGATGATAGGTAATGTCAGAATTTAACAAAATTGAAATTCATTAACTTTGTATTTCCTAGCTGAATTAATATTTTTAATAAAAATATTGATAAATAACCAATTATTTACTGATAGATAACCAATCATCAGAAAAATAAATTAATATATTCTTATTATACTAGTTCCTAGATATCATGTTTCTAACTGGAATACTTAAGATCTAAAACATTTAAATGAATCTGAATTTACGAAATGAAAAATAATTATAAATTCTCTGTAAAACGTGAAATTATGGATAGAAATTACAAATATTTTATTAAAAAACAAAATCGTTGTTTAAATGTTTGATGTCTAAAAAAATATATATCATTGTTGGAATTCCCATGCAAAATAAAACTGATCATAAAAAGACTCCTGGAATTACTAACTAAAAATTGTAATTCAATCATAGCAAAATCTACTTCAAATAACCCAATTTAGAACAATTATTTATTTTCGATAAAGAAAGTTAAATCTGAAAAAAGTTTGTGAAAATATATTTTACTAACAGCAGATTAATCTTAAAGCCCAAAAGCACCAAAAGCCTAAAATAATCCTTTGATACTGCAAGAAATTATTTTAAAAAGTACATTTACTATAATATCCCTAATAATAAAAAAAGTATTCTGAATTGCTTTTAGCTTCAAGACATATTGTATCTATGACTATTTGTTCTAATTTTGAAAATGATTTTAGCGTCTTTTAATGTCAGACTACTTAAATAATTGGACATTTTTAAATCTTACATTTGTGTTACCATCTTAGATAATAATGTGAATTTCAAAACATAATCCGGCTTTCGAAAACATCAATTTATAATATTTTTATTTGATTTACAATTTACTTTCTTATTTCTAAAAGCTAAGTTTTAATAACAAAAGATGAAAATGTAAGTAAAATTGGGACAAAAAAACCGTATAAATAGTATAAAGGAATAAAACTGGTCATTAAATTTGCTACCTTTGGAACAAACATTAAGAGCAAAATGTTATCATTTGACAAATATGTTGGAAATAAAAATGCTTTTAGAAGAAAAATTGGTACCAAATTAAAATCAGTACCCCTAATTGATAGGCAGTGAAATTGAAAAAAAAAATGAAATGTTTCTGAAAACCATTTCTGATCCCGAATTGCCTTTTCTGACATTAATGACATCACATAGAATTTAACATGATCTAGAAAATACCATTATTTTAATATTGATTTGTAAACAGTTTATTCAAAAGAACTTGGCTAAATTTGTTATAGTGTTGCCTACTTTCCCTATTCCCAAGAACATTTGAATTGTATTATACTATATCATGCCACAGTTGAGTTGTCTAAATGCTCGTTATTCTAGAGTTCGATTCACACATATTCATTTCATGTAACATTTGACAATTTATGAATAAGAAGTTATTAATGAGTGATTTTCCTATAATCTCATAACTCTGTTATATTATTTCTTATAATATATATAGAGAACCAATATCAAGGCTATAATCTGAGTTGCTAAAAATCTGGATCTTCTATAAATAAATATAACATCAGTTATAAGCCTAACTTTTGTGCCAAATAGGTATTGGATTGGCATTGTATTCAATATCGAATGGCATGTACAAATTCAGAACTCTAGGTAGCTTCAACACGATGTCATTGTTTATCGATCGTAGTGAATGACCTATAGTGACGAGTAAATCTTAAGGCAAACGTAGACTAGGATTTTTCTACTGAAGAGAGAGTGAGATCTTGGTAACAACTAATTAGGACAGATGTGAAACCCCTGTTTTTAGTACAAAAAATATCTAAAATATGTATGTCGTTAATGCGTACAAGAGCTGATATAAATTTACATCCTATGTCACAGCATTATTCCAGCTTGATGATGTGGATTGTAGGCTGATAAAGAGCATTCTTCTCGATGCCATTTAGGATGGCTACCATGCAATAAACGGATTCAGGATTTGTTTGAAAATACAGTGTCAAGGTATTTTTGAATACAGACACGTCATAGATCACATCATTGATGGCTTTTTTGTCTATGATTTAGTATCAAAAATAGACAAAGCCAATGAGCCGAAAGTCCCTTTTATTGCAAACAACTTCAAACTATTTATACAGACATTTTTGCAAGCGACTATTTTATATCAGACTCCATATTTCACATCTAGGGACTCCAGACAGTCATGGAATCTTGATCAAAGTGATTAGCATTATAACAATACAATTCAATCGCATCCCATTAGGCTGCGATTTGACTTCTACCGTAGTCAAAACTGACTGCAAGCATTTCTATTTTCATCATCAAGGAACCTATAGATGCAATTTATGCACTAAAAATATTTTTCTGAATACTTTCATCATTCGAATAATTTGTAATACGTAATTTTTAATTGGAAAGCATATTTTATTAGTATGTCAGCTTTTAGTTACCGTAAATTTAATAGCTAATCATATGTTATGGAATCTATAATTAGAATAGATTATATTTGCAGGTTTGTTTTCTATAAAAATGTGTTTTTTCATTATTTAAATTATACACTATTTGACACGTTTATATTACAATTTTACCTTACATACTTATTCATTTTTTTAATTATCATTCATGTTATTTATTGAAGTGGATCAAATAAGGATATATTCAGTCTTAAATTTTCCTGCTCCTTTATATAACATGAAATAAGTATATAAAAATATAATATATACATAAAAATGTATAATATATACAGTTTATAAAAACCATTAATGTGTACGGCTACTCAAAAATATTTTTGAAAACCTTTAATTTTCCTTTGTTTTATTTTTTCTATATGGTTTTATTAAAAACTTATGAAATTATTCAAAAATTAGAAAGATATAAAATATTCAATGAATGCTATGCAATTTATGCTGACAATTTATGCTGCAATTTATGCTGCTATGCAATTTATCCAATAGTATATTTTTGTTACAATACATTGAGTTTAAATTATTTATTACTCAGTATATACGATGAATTTTAATTTTAATTTTATTATAATTTCTTTAAAATTTTGAAAATCGCATTCATGACAACATATTTTTTTCCATGGAAATGAACTTACTAAGGTTCATTGACTGCGTTTGATGATTCAATAATTTAAGTATAATTCAAAGAATTAAATTTTGATATGTGTGTGCCATGAATCCAATTGTGATGCAGATAATAATCATTAATTAAAAACATTAAAAGCTAAAAAAAACTTATAATTATCTATAATTTTATAATAGAAACTTTTTTAAGTTTATTGTTTCAAGTTAAACAATATGAATTAACTTTAGATTAAAACTTCATGGAAATAATTTGATTGCTAACAATATTTGATAATTATAAAATATCAAGTAATTTGAGCTTATATTGTCAAAATTCAAGCAACATATTTAGTTTCTGAAATCAATTATTTTATTATCGATTAATTTTGTTTCTAAATTATTTTTAACTTTGTTTTAGTATTAACTTTGTTGAACTCATTTTTTATTGAAATGATGTAACAAATCATAACTTATACCATAAGTTATTAATTGATTATTAATGCTATAGGCTTGAAATCAAATTATTTAAGCTATCGTATTTTTTTTTATAAATTATAGTTATAAACTTAAAAATTGTTTCATGAAAAATTTTACTATAATAGATAAATGAGAGTATATAAAAGTTTTCAATTTGGTATAATTTAGAAATAATTCTTTTTTTCATTGTTAAATAAATAGCACAGTTTTATTGTCTCTTTGCTGTTGAAAATATATATCATTAGTAAAGTTAATTAAACAATAAGGAAACTAATTTCAATTTTTGATTCATTAAATAATGAGAAATAATGTCTAAAAGAGCTACTAGCCATATTCTAATTAAAAAAATTCCAATAAAGTAATATTCTCGTAAAAGAACATCTCCAAACAGAAAATTTGTTACCATTGAATCTAATGAAAATTAATTGAAAACACTCCCATTTTCCAATTTAATTGCCTTGCATAGTCATAATTACTTTTTGTCTTTACACATAACATAATGCTTAAGTGAAAATTTTTTAGTTAATGTCTTTTGCAAAAAACTAAAAATAAATTAATAATAAAAAATCACAAATTAAAGATACCATAATAAAAAAAGATGATGCAATGATAATTATTTTTATTTTGCAATTATAAAAACAATTAATTTTGCTTGAGTTTCAGAAAAAAAAATTAAAAATATTTCTTAAAAAATTTCAATGTTCTTGAGTTAAATTATAAATTCTTGTAGTTACGTAGTTACTCTGCACCAAATGTTTTATTTAAATTATTTACTAAATAGTCTCTTTATATCGATGATGTTGAGTTATTTATCAATTACTTAAATTTAGAGACTAAATTTAGAGAATAATGATTGCATAAACAAAGTTTTTATAAACTATGACAATGAAAAGATTTATCCTAAAATATATAACAATAAATCTGTTTAAGATTTTTTCTTTATTGAATTATTAAAACCAAAATAAGGTATGCTATGCTTTAGTTAATAAACAAAATGATGGAATGTAAATATAAAAAATATACACATTACTATAAATTAACAAGATGTACTTTACTGTAACAGCATATAACTCATTTTTTAAAAAGGATTTTCTTATTCAATTTCTCCCTGTACCTCCTAGTACCATTAAAACACCAAGATTTATAACTATAAGTAATATTTAAAGGAAAAATTGATAGGATTTAAGTAATATTAAAAGGAAATATTGATGCAGTTAATTTAAATGAAGTTTTTACTATGAATAAGAAAAATAAAATTTAAAGAGATATGTATAAATATATAAACTCTTTAAATTCTATTTTTTTTCATAGTGAAAACTTCAATTAAATTAACTTCCTCAATATTTCCATTTATTATTACAAATATATTGCTTATTCCATTAAAACGCCCAATTACAATGGACCCTATAAACGACATCATGCTTATGAAAACGGAGAAAAAATTAATAAAAATTGTTAATGTATGGATTTTTTATAATACAGAAATGTCAAAAAATACTGCTATTTTGTTATGTGGAAATTCAACTAAATTAAGTTTTTTTTAAATATAATTTATTAATTAAACCGATACGATAGTGCATGTTTTAATAATAAGTTACGTCTTATTAAAAAGGTAAAAGTTATAATAACCAATAGTTTGTATGTGCATGTGCGGTAAAATTAAAAGCTTACTAATTTTGCAAAAACACAACTTATAATTCAATCAAACTTTATTTTTAAGATAAAACTTACTAATAAACTGATGATAAAGACTAGTATAAATGATTTCTTTTGTTTTCAAATATTAATTTTAATTAATTTACTAATGACAAAAGTCGAGTAATTATCAAAATTTTAAGAATATTAGGCTAGATTAAACCACAATTAAAAAAAAATACATTTTAACAACAGCGAACAGTTCTTATTTATACTACCTTTAACTGATCTCCATTTCATAAATATATTTTTATTTAATGCATTTGAACTTCAATTTTTTTTCTATATATTGCTTAAATATAGGAACTTTGAGGAAATTTTAAAAAGTGGTTACTTCTGAAAATAATAAAAATACTATTTAAATTTCCAGTGATTTCTAAGAAAAAATCAATGTTTTTGTAATAAATACCACCAGGCAATATTTAATTGAAACTATTGTTGCTTTTTAGATTGAAAAGGACTGGATTAGGTTACGTAGTTTTGTAACAGCATCTTTACAGCCTGTTACTAAATTAAAGTCCTTATCTTATAATAAATAAATTCTTAGTATTTTTAATGATTAATATAGTAAATATTAAACGAAGTGTGTACTTTCTTCGTTGAATTTTCTTTCAACTTTAAAGAAAGATCGATATTTGGGATTAATTAATAGTTTTAATTATATTGTATAACTTTTAGATTTTTAATTACACTTTTATTTTCCATCAAAGAAACACTACATTGATAATTATATAGAATGGATTGAAATATTAGACAAGAGCATAAAAGTTTTCTTTTTAAAATACAAATAATATACAGAATATTAGAGGATTTTGAATTCATTATAATGATAAAACACTCCCGTTATTAGGATTTTGAGTGTAATTGAAATATCGAATTCTAATGAACGCACACACAACTCTTATACTCATACCTCCCGTATTGTTCAAACTACCCTGATTCAGACAAGATAAGGATTGACTTAAGATATCTTCATCTAGTAATTTCGAGTTTTTATTCCGAGGTTGATTTACTGTTAAATTTCTTAAAATTGTGTTTAAAAATAGGAAATACACATTTTATCACCAATATATTAAGAAATAACTCAAGCTTAAGTTTAGAGTGAACTAAAGTTACGATCGCCTTGACTCTCAATGTGAATATGGGTTTGCTGCGATGGATCTACCACCGCAAAACGTTTTATGTGTATAATTTTGCTTGATCTTGAATTAAATCAAATATATTTTAAATCAAGAACCAAGCGGCTTAACACAAGTTGTGCGTAGAAAGGATTGATAAATAAAGGAATATTGTAAATTAGTTATGAAGTAGTCTTGCAGGTATAATTCATTATGTATTCCTTAAAACATTTAATGTGTTTAAAATGATACGCACATTTTGAAGATCATATCAATAAATAAATTTTTATGAGTGTAAGATTTCCTTTCGTTTTATTTTGACTTTCATTTAAATCATTAAATTTATTCTAAAAATACTGTTTCAGTAAAATAAGAACGATTTTTTCTTCTTATAATTTAGTTTTAGAATTGCATTTTAAAATATGCTTAATTGTTCATTATGTTGCCTTGGTATGATTGCAGATTAAAGTTAATCACAATTGTATCTTCTATCTGCTAATCTAGTTGTGATAATAATAACCTTAAGTTAATCATAACTTACATACCAAAACTCTATTATTTATAAATATTATGCATTCATTTATGAATTTAATTCAAATTACAATTATTTTATGCATATCCTGGAAAACACCATGTCAATCACTTGCATCATTTTAAGGGTTTTTAGAACAGAGTTTCAAAGAATCAATTTCATTAATATGCTTCTATTATTCTTTGTGAATTTCTAGTTTTCACTAGTACATACAAATGCAGATTTTAGAATGGTTCCAAAAGACACTGCCACAAAAGATCTATTGTTCTATACCCTGAAAAGAAAGGTCTCACTTGAAGAGACAAGTGGATTCTTCAGGAACATCCGGCAGAATCCAAGGTTCAATATTATATGTTGACCCATGTGTTCAAATCTATATACTATAATATGCAAAGTGCTTCCTCTATCAAGGAATCTAAGTCTGCCAAGGAAAGATCTTCCAAAGGAACTGAAGCTAGCAAAGTAAGTAAAGATTCTGATAAAAAAAGGTGAGCAATCATCAATAGATGTTATAGAAAAGGTTTCACATGCAAATAGAATATGTAATGGAGCTTTTTACCAACGTTGACCACCCCTGAAAGTAGGATAATTTAATACTCTCATTATAATGATATGTCTTTTAAGGTGGCAGAGTCAAGTAAGAAATTCCACTACTCTCCTTAAACAGTTTCTATTGGGTTTTAATAACTCCTTTTACCGTTTACTAGGACATGTACTATTTAATAGCCTTGCTTGTCTTTGATAACTGCCATTATACCAGTTTAAAAAAATGTTTCTTGAAGAGATCAAAGACACTGTTTCTGATCAGTTCTTTTGAAATACCTAGCACTGGTTCAGGAACCAAAAATCAGTTGTTGATCTTTCCCTTGTGAATTTATCAGCTAAATCATTGTCAGGAACACCAGAGTCCGAGGGCACCCACATTGAGAGGAGGAAGGTAATGTGTTAGCCAAATTGCGCAGTGGAAGATAGCATTTCCAGACAAGAACAGAAGTTATAGAATACTTCAGTAATTATCTGTTCTGATACTAATGCAGCTTGACTGTCCGAACAAGTAGTTATTATTTTGTGAGAATAGCCCCTGTCCATAGTTATAGTACTAGATATGAGAATGGTAATGATATCTGCCTGAAATACAGTTGTAAGAAGTATATTAGATGTGGCTTTTGTAATTCTACACTCTTTTGAATGAAATCTCTAAAATTCAAATCTTGGCACCGTTAATAAAATAAAGATGGATGTTGCTTGCCAGTTTACGGTAGACATTCCTGTAATTACCTGGTGGTTTTTCATAATTATTCTACAGAGTTCCAGAAGTATTTTGAATTTTTGAAAGGAATTTTCCTTCAAACACTGAACTTTGAATACTCAAGAGAAAATTAGAGCAGTTTTACTTATAAAGAAATTCACTGCAATGTGTTATAGTAAGAAACATAAGATCTACCAAGTTTTTTAATCAATAAAATATTAGACATTTTACTAGATTTTTATTATCACATAATGATTTTAAAATTAAATAGTGTTCTTCGATGAAAAGTGCTAAACTCTAAGTATACTTGAACTGTGCTTGATTTAATTAGGCTTTTAAAATATTTAAAATTCTTTTTGACTTCTACAATTTTGATTGGTGGATACAATATAATTTAAAACTGTTTAAAAAACATTAGTTTTCAAAACCTAAAATGTTTTAAGTGTTTTGGAAAGCAGACTGCTATCCTACAACAGAACGATTTCACCTTTTCCTCACTAAAGTAAACTAAAGTAGCTGAATTTGCCAGTACTCTGTTTGCTCTTCATCTTCAATTTAACTATTTGTTGATGACTCTCAAACTTTGGCTTATAGTGCTACAGAAATCTTTTCAAATAGGGTTTAAGGCTCTACACTGCCTAGTGACAGATCACATTTATTCAGAGAGAAAGATCTCGGGCTCAATTCATGCCAATGTTGGTGTTAAGCTTTTGCTTTCTGTCGGCACATCTGGCAATGTGGGTGCTCGAAAACTTCCCAAGCTTCCTCTCTTGTTACAAGTACTTATAAAGAAAATTTCCTCTGAATTCCATTTACACGAAGAATATTAAAATGCCTTATTAATTAAAGTAAAGGTCTTTGATTGTTAGGTGGTTTACAAAGTGATGTCAAAATAATAGCTTGTGGATGAACTAATCTTTATAATTAAAAAGTGATCATAGAATAATTAATTAAGACAAACTTCCCACAATAACAATGTGGGAAATGAATATAAATGAATGAATTTAAAATGTAATTATATTAAAAAATATTACGGACAAGTTATATATTCAAATATTTTATGAGTAAATAAATATATACATCTGTAAAGCCTAAATTGTGTACTCATATTTGAAACTGTAAAAAATGCTATTTATTTCTGTGAACTATTTTGAAGTATGTCATATTTTGATTTAACTAATATTAATATTTTGTAAATTTATTTTTTTATATTTTGTTATTTATTTCTTATATTTAATACATATTAAATAATTTTATTTATATATATAAAATATAAAAAATAAATATTTTAAATAATTTAATATATTATATATTTTGAAATTTATTATGCTACTATAAATTATTCTTTAAATTACTGAATTATTAATTGTATGCAGCAAAATTAATGAGTTTCGCAGGAAACGCACTAGTTATGAATATTTAGCTCATTTCTATCACGTTTTTATGTTTTTAAAATGTGATAAAATACAAAAAAATTTAATTTTAGTATTTGCAAAAGTATAAAGATATAATCAAGCATTTCTAAGCAATACATAATAAATTCTCTTAGATTTCATTATGTATTTTCAAAAATTTTGTGTACTTGAAGTCAAATTATAAGACATATATAATTTTCATGTAATTGCAAGCTATTAAGTAAATATTGATACTCATTTTCAAGTTACTTGATGGCTCTTGGAATTCAGATTGAATATAAGCCATCGGTTTCCTTTAAGAGTAGGAAAAATGTATTACTGTATTTTCTGTAACTGCTAGCATTCAACAGTCCATCTAAGTAAAAGACAAAGTAAATACACAAACACGAGATCTAAGACTATCCCGAAAATTCCATGACGTCACTTTACTGGTCCAATCAGGAACCAGTAGTTGACCCTATTCTTTCTGTTGCCCTACCATGTCAATATTGATTCTCGAGCAATCAATGGGAAGGATAGAACGGCTTGGGTAATACGGACTTTCCCTACACAATAGGGGTTTAGTTTCGCTTTTAGAAGGGAACAGGGGAAAATAGGGGAAACGAAAATGAAAAGTTAGAAATTTTCAACAGAGAAATTCCTTTTCAATCTTCTATTTCCTTTTTCTAATCCCAAATGAATTTGCGTTCGGTGTGAGTTTTAAATTGTTGGGACTTTTTTTCATAATTTTTTTTTATATATCACAAAAAAAAAACTACTCAGTGCAAAAACAACATTAGATTAATATTTTACACATTAATTAATCCTTTTGATGTTTAAATACTATTTTTTTACAAAATATTAAAAAACTTTTGTTGTTATTATTATTCATTTAATATAATACTTATTGCTACATTTCTTTTCTATATTTTTAAGAACTATTATTAATGTCAAGTTTACTTTTAAAATTTTCCTATATTAAAGAATTTTTTTAAATTTATTAAAAATCAGTATAAAAATTATTTATGAAAATACTTTTAAAGGAGTCGTTTAGTTTAAAATTATAATGTACAGGAATTAATTATGCTCTTTAAAAATACTAATTTTTAAACTCTATGAATGTTTGGCGTGAATACTTTCCAGTCCAATTCCTTTCCACGAGCAGAAAATTTAAGGATGGTAATAAATTATAAGTTGCCATAGCAACTCTATCCTCGTTTAATTCGACATGATAAATGACTATTCTTATTTTTCTTATAATTTATTTTACTAATAGAAAATTTTACATTTGGCAGATATGTTTATTCTGTGCTTTTATATTATTGTTGAATATAGATTTGGTTTGGCATTAAATATTAAAGGGAAACAAGCAAAAGAGCGAGAGAGAATATTAAAACTGAAAATATATATTGTTTTGTAAAATATAAAAATTCATCTGTTATGAAAACTTTAAATGACATAATATTGAAGTGAAATATTTTAACCAATATTGTTAGTAATATTAAGTGTTAAAATATTTTTAAAATATTCTCATGAATTATAGTTAGCTATTCTTAGAGAGTGTGTTATAGATTAAAATAAGCAAATATCAGCATATATTTTATTGATTTTATAAAACCCCATAGCTTTCACTATAGTGGTTTTTGTTTCCTTTTCCTGGAAATTCCTTTCAGTAGTTTATTTACTTGAATTCAAACTAACTTTCAAATTTCAAAATTTATAATGGCATTTTACAATCTTGTAATAACACTTCTTAAAAATAATGAAATAAAGTTTGAATTATTTGTAATAAAATTATTACTTCATTTTTCTGAAAAAGGAATTTTAATTTTTAAATAAGTCCTTAATTTTTTAAGATAAAAAATAATTTGAATTTTATATATCATATGTCATGTATTTTTTCATTCTGAGTTCACATACGCATTAATTTTTGAAATGAAACCCTGACTGCAAAAGTTGATGTATTTTGAAATTTTTATGTTTCCTGTGAATAAAAAGTCTGAAGTTGTTTAATTTATGTATAAAATAAGTTCAGTTTTCATAATTAGTATCATGAATTGCGTATTTTTTATTCTGACTTTTATATGAAAATGTTGAGATTTAATGTTTAAGCATCTACATATGAAATTTTGTTAATTTCAGAAATGTGAAACCTGAACATTACAATTTTGTAGCACACCAATATATATATATATATATATATATATATATAGCTTAATGTCAATCTTTAAAAATTGGAAAGAAAAGTTTTAAAAGTAAATTTTTTTATGAGAATTAAAAAAAAAATTTAAACAGTATACACTCTTAGGAAAAATTGCAAACCTAAAATCAAATTTAAAAAATTCTAATTGCGAAAGATAGAAATTACAAATTAAAAATAAAATGAAAGATATTGCAAATAAAACCATAAAGAATTACTTACTGTTAAATGCAGACAGACATATGTAGAAAATATTCGATTTAGAAAGAAAAATCTGAATGTTCTTTATGTTTTTTAGTAATTAATGCTTAAAAGGTAAATTAAATCATCTATAATTTTCATCATAAATTTGAACTGCAAAAGAAATTTAGTTTCTCAGTGATTTTAATAAATTATCTTGATATTTCAATATATTTTCGAATTGTTACTTAAATGTCACTTTAGAAAATCAATTTCCTGTATAAAGCGTATGATATTTTTCATGAAAATTGCTTTTCCGATAATTTTAAAATTTCCTGACAAAACATTCAAGTATTTAGCTAATTTTCAAATAACCCGCATTTAGATATTTGATTACTTGTGAATTTTTTTGTTTGTCACGTAAATAATGTTTTTAAATAAGCTTTTCATTATAAAAAGCCATTATTTAGAAATTTAAGTCATTCAGACAACTTAGTTTAGTTCAAATAAATATTTAAGCTAATATATGTCAAATTTCTATTTTTATTTTATTTCTCCAGAACTATTAATTCGTTGAAAAGTTTTAAGGATAACTGAGCTCACATGATGTCACTGCATCGATTTTAAACTTGAGCAAACGATTTTGAAAATAGAGTCAGTAATTATGAATCTGGCAATCTATCAAATGATTCTTCATTGGACAAGCTTGAATCAGACTGTTTGTTTCTATGACTGTGGTTAATGTATTTCAAAGGGATTCTTTTAGGAAATGTGCTATATTTATTCTTTGCAAATGGGAATTCTTAGAAGCAGCTAAACGTTCAACTTCAAAGCTGTTATATCACCTTTGCGTCGTAATCATTTTGTTTCCTCTGGCAGAGGATTTGGTTTGAAGTCCTTGTGGAATAGAAAAGACGTTAAGTTAAACTATACTTTTACTAATCTTGTCGTAAATTTATAATTACTTGTTAAGATTTTAATCCATATTGTGATAAAGATCCTTTTGGCAAATTTACATATTTAATGTACAACTCAGAATTTTTGGTACATGTATGAATGTCATAATAACTCCTTGTGTAGTTAATGACTTAATAATTAAAATGTATTGTCATATTGAAATACATCGACAGCTTTTTTCCTTAAAAAATTTTAAGTATCATTTATTGTTTTTACTTTTTTTAAAAAAAATAATCAGAATTACTGATGTATGCATTTTTTTAAACTTAATTAAAAATAAATTTTATGAGTTTAAATTTTAATGGAGTAAAAATTCATAACATTTGATTGCTTCAGAGCTACAAAATACTGTGTGTAATGAATATTATTAATCATTTACATGACTTTGTTGAAATTATTTATTATTAATTGAGAAGCTTCATACTACTAATGTAAATACTTATCTGAAACTATGAAGCTTTAAAATAGTCATTTACAGAGGTTAAATTTTCATTAATTTTGTTTCAAATACCATTTTTGTTAATATTATTTGCATTTTGTGAACTTAATATATAACACAAATTAAATTAATTTTTTATAATTTAAAATGCTTGAAATTATGATAACGTATTTTCCTAGAAAATAAAAAATAAATAAGCTATATGAAATTTTATTTTATAAATATAAAAATATTAATAAATTAACGTCAAAAATTTGTAAATAAATTTACATTCGTACTATATGTTCCTTGATAGCGGTGTATTATAATATTAGTGTAATCGATATAAATATCTATTGTATCAAATGATATTAAACTCCGAAATTTAAACTGTAATTTATACTTTATTTATTTTATACATACAAATTAATTTTTAGTTTTAAATTCTATTTGGTAGCAATATAAGAAAGTTAATGTTTAGGAAAATTTAAGAACGTTATATATCTGAACTTTGTTAGAGCTACATCAACCATGGAAATTAGAAATAAAATTACATTCGATACTTTGAATCGCATTAATGAAAAATAAATTATGTGATAGAATGTTTCAAATGGTATCTATTTCTTTAAAATGTTATTTATGTGTTATGAAGAAATTTTCCATTTAAATATATATATATATATATATATATATATATATATATATATATATATATATATATATATATAT
>JAPDSC010104035.1:223070-236316 GCA_026290005.1 Latrodectus geometricus
TCATTTTCATAAAGTACATTGCAAACTTATTTCACATTATGAAAATGCGATTCGATATTATGATTAATAAAGATAAATGCATTACATTCCTGCATCAAAATGTTTTTAAAAATTATAAAGTAATGAATTTATATAAAATAAAAGCATAAATCTAAAATAAAAATTATGTTAGCCTATGTAAAAATCCCAAAACATAATAAGTTTGAATTTAAATTTCAATTAAAAAATTCATCTTAATTCGTGGACATTGTTAACACATATTTGGATTTAGGTTGAAAGCATATCATTCATATCTTATATTTCACAGCATCATTACAGTGAAGAAAAGCAACAGCAGCGCCATCGATCTACACAGTCCTCACTTGATGAGTCTACAAAATTCCAGGAAATCTGGCTTTCACTAAGGAGAAGGTTGCTTCACCATAGCATTTGCGAGCATCAATTATAGAAATAACACGGAGGGAGTCCGCCAGTTGAGCGAATCTGGGCGCAAATGGGCGTTATTTAACTTATCTGTGAGAGCGGCTAATTGATTTAATTAGCATTAATCATTTCCTCCGAAACTTGTTAATTAAATTATAACACCTACTGTGAAACATCCGACGGCCGAATTTTGGATAACGCTGTATAGATTTCGTGAGACAGAAATTATAAAAATTGTTATCCCGTCATGGCATTTGAATCTGAAAAGCTAATCTTTATGACTGTTTCTAATATGATATTTGTTCAAGACAATTCATAGGAAATAGGCTTAGGGTTGAGCCTATACTGTATACATGTCATATCAAGTGATTTAGGTCTATTTTATAACAAAATTTGATGAAAACAAGGATTTTTTTCTTAATAATACTTTTTTTCCAACTATAATATTGTTCCAATTTTCACAAACCTAATATTATAGTAATTGTATTCTGTTGTGAATATGTTAAAAAAGCAATATTAACAAAAAAAGCATAGATTTTTCTTAACAATAAGTTAAAATTATGAAATTTGAATTTCTTTTTATCATGAAATACTATATTTCCTACTTTAGAAGAAATGAAAATTATTTCTTAATTTTATGCTGATAAAACAATATCGTTTCCAAAATTTTAGTGATTTTTAATAAGGACAAATTTTTTAAAAATAATACACTTCACTTTAAAAGAATTGTAAGCTACTTGTTAAAAGAAATAAATCAAGAATCTAAGTTATATGGACTTCTGTGTTGATTAAAGTTATCTTATCACATGAAAAGGAAGTAAAATTAAAGTTAAAAAAATATTTTGTGGGACACTAATATAAGATTTCATCTTAAATTTGGCTTATGATCTTTGAAAAGTCTATGACAAAGTCACAAAATATATTTTTTAAGACAAATAAGAGGGATTAAAAGAAAAAATTGTGAAAACATTTTAATTAAATAGATTTCAAGTAGAATAGTAGTTTTCGGTAACCATTAACAACATATGGGTATTTGTTTATATACCTCAAACAATATGTGTACAGAACATGTTAAAAACTTTAACAAATGAAAAGGGAAGTAAAAATAAAAGTATCAGTTAAAGCTAACACTTTTTTGAATTAATCTGGTTTTATAAGGGCATCTTTTGAAAGAGTGATATTCATAAATCATACATCAAGTATATAAGAAATATAGAAAATAACACCATAAATATTTTACTGTACTCAGAATAAAGCTGCATAATGCTGTAATATGAAATTTTCATGTCATGTTATTTATTCATTGTTGCTGATTATTTTGTTGTTTAAACATTTAGTATAAATAAATATTATTTTTAACTTAGAATATGTATAAAGTACCGCATAATATAATAGTTACATGCTATGTAGCATGCAAAGAAGTACTGATTATAAAAACTAAAATTGGATGGTACATATGTATATTGTAAATCAAAAATTAATATATTAATTTCAAACTAGAATATGATCTCGATGTTGATTTTTACACTTTTGAAATAATATATTTTATGCATTGTAAGTGATAAAATATGTTAACTACAATTTAATATAAAAATGCAATTTATCATTGTTTACTATTGTTGCATTTAAAATTGAATTTTTGAATTTTAACTCATATATTGTTACTTTAAAAGTATATTATCTAATTTAAAAGTATATTTTAATATAATATTTGAATTATTGTTTTTTAACATTTATTAATGCTATTTAATACTTATAATATATAACTTTGAGAATATATTAATTCTAGATATAATATATAATATATGAGCTCAAAAACATAAACACCTATATTATACACTTAAGAGCTGAATAGATTTGAAATACATTTAATAGAAATGAAATTTGAAATAAAATGACATTTAAGCACGATTAAATTCTATGAGTATTTTAAATCCCAAATAGTAGTTATACTTACCATATATAAAATAAAGTAAACATTTTCACACAATTAAATTCTTTTATTATTTTAAAATTTTCCTTTTCAATAAAAAGAAACAAGACATTTTTAAAGATAAAAAAAAACTTTTTAATCCATATCGAAAGCAATAACTATTTTTTTATTTGGAATATTTTTTAATACAGTGTTGAATGAAATATGAGAAAATTAATTCTAATAAAAAGAGGAAAATGTAATATTTATGCAGCAATAATATGAAACAACATATAAAGATTTTCATTAATGCCACCAAAAATAAGAAAAACTAATTTAAATTTCAATTGTCTCGTTTGAATTAACTCTCTTTTTCTCATTTAAAAATAACTGAGGAACAGAAGTTCTTCATTAAATAAGATTACTTTTTGCCAGGTGAAATGTTCCAGTAAATTAAATGCTGTTCTCTCTCAATTTCTTCCATTTGATTTTTTATGATGTAAGCGGATATAAACTCCTTTTTCGAAATACATTCCATGCTTTAAAATCTGATGTGGAAAAATCATTGGTACCACTTTATCTTGTGCATTATTTTGTATAATATTTCAATTTACTTTCCATTATGTAGTCTCGTCAGAATTTTCCGTCATGATTTGTTCTTTTAAAAAACTCTGTTGGAACAAAAATTTTGTAGATGCATTCATTTTTACCTTAACATGAATACAAATTTTATTCAGATTCACTATATGATTTCAATATTTTGTTCTTTTCCATATTTACGAAGAAATTTAGAAATTATTCTGCATTTGAGATAAATTTGTTCGTACTATTCTTTCCATAAAATGTTATAAATGAATACATTTCTATTTTTAAATTTGCTTTTCCGAAAATTCGAATGCGGATGTTTTTGAAAAACAAAATTTTTTTCTTGGGAATGAAAGTTACTATATTATTTCTGGTTAATTTTTAAATAATAAAAGTAACTTCAATGGATTGTGACAAAAGAATATTTTTTGGCATTTAATGTAATTTCAAAATTTAATGTATATATATATTTATAAAAATAAATGTAGATTTTAAGAGAAAAAAACTAAATATCCAATTTAAAAAATTCATAATATTTGATTTCATTACCAAGAAATTTTAGCACTTTTCTCTATTAACAAAGCAATCATCAATTTTTAAATAAATATATTTAATAAAATTAAGTTTATATTATGATAATTGATTAAAAAAAGGAATTCCTTTAAAGATTATACGATTTTCAATATGTGAAGAATGATAAGCTTTTAAATATTTTATGACTGATAAACACTTACTAAAATATCTTATCATAATTCAATGACTTATCATGAACTATTTTATTTATTAGTTTAATTTTGTATTAAATGCTTTTATTCAGAAATTTATAAGATTAATAATGTAGATCTGATTTAATTTAACAGTATATTTCTTTCTAAGTATCTCCTTATAATGATGTTAAAATAATAATTTAAAAGTAAATAATATATTAATTAATCAGATCTATTATTTAAAAAAACATAAATATATGTAACACCAGTATGTGCATAATAATATGTACATACTGATGAGCATTTTTGGTTTATTTCTAAAATATTTAAATATAAAAAAATAGAAAAATTATAATTAAACTGGCTAAGTTAGAAGACACTAAAATTAAAAACCACATGTCCTTAATTTTACAAACTAAGGAATTCGCATATTATTTTTAAGATGATTATTTAATAATATTTTTATTATAACAGTAAAATTCTGATTTTTCATAAAAGGTTTATATTAATTAAAAAAATGTCCATTTGAACAGAAATTTAAATTATTTATAGAAAACTTCTATTTCTGTTATTAATTCCATTAACAAATGCTTTTGTGAGCAATATAAAATAAAAACATTAATTTTTGTTTCATAATAAAATAATAATAATTTTTTATTTTTACACTTTGCAAAATCAATCTAAATTTTAACTCGCAGTATAAAAGATTTTTTTATTATTTCATAAAATTGATTAAATGAATTGATTTATTTATTTTGCTATAACAGAGAAATGATTTTAACTGAAAAATATAAATTTTAAGTTAAAAAAATGAGTACTTAAGAAACGATGATACTATTTCAAGCTACTATATTTTTTTATCAATGCGCTATATTTTTATGAGTTCACCTATTGTTCAAACTTAAAAGAAGTGCTATTGATTTAAAATATATTATTCATGCATATTTAAGAGAAATGAGAGTTTTTATATGAATTTGTACATTAAACATTATATACAAGATTAAATATAAATAATTTGTTTTGAAACTTAAGATTTGTGTCTGAATTATCATTTCTATAAATTTAATTAAATTTATGTCTGTTTCTATATGACCTATTTCTGGTAACATAATTAGAGATATTGAAAAATGTTTTAATTATTTAGGCATATATTGTTTTACATTGTATTAATTTAGTTTTCTTCAAGTTTTTATTTCGTGCAAACTATGAAGAAATCAATTAGATTTCGGGAAATTTAAAATGCAACATTTATTTTATGATTTCTTTTCTGAAAATCCTTTTATTATTTCCCTATTCTTCAATCACAGTCTTACATAAAAATATTTGAGGGTATTTTATAAGTTATTACTTTTTAAGGTACTTTCATATACATATGTTTTCAGCAAACCAATGAAGATTTGTTAAAAAAGACATTTACTGTTAAAACTTAATATGCACAACAATTTTATTACTTCAAAAAATAGTTAACATTAAGACTCACGTGATGAAAACCCCACCCCAATGAATAATTTACTGTAGAATATTTAAATAAATAAGACTAATTTTCTAATTATGTTATTTTGTTTACTAAAAGGAAATGTTCTGTTTGCATCTATTGAAACAAAAATATGTATGGGATACGGACGAATAAATATGATAAGTACAATAGATGTATCTCTAAATTAGGTTATCCATATTATGTTCTCGGTTAATAAAATGAAATTCGAAGTTGAAAATACATTCAGCCATTAATCTCCTTAAATTTGTTCTTAAGTTATTAAAATATAATAAATACGATATAATTAGAATTCGCTATAATAAGATATTATCTAATCAAGAATGATGACAGAACTCCCATGAATAATTACGTATTATCTTTGAATTCAATATTCAACTCCTTCAATAATGAGATATAATCTCAGTGTACATTACGAAACGGTTGTTAGCCAACAATTATGTTGATAAGTTTTAGTATCATTTTCTATTGATGAAAAATGTTTAAAATGTCTTGAAATTTATTAATTGTGTCTTTAAGAAGTTTTACGTGATATGTTATGTCAGTAAAGTATTCAGAGAAATTGTGGTAATAAAGACTCGAATTTTCCAGAGAGGGTATAATTATGAAATGTTCAACTAAATCATGGCACCACTCTAATTTTCTCCCACAACCACACAACTTAATTTTCTAAAAATTGCTAAGGTTAACCACATGTCAAGTATTTCCATCAATATGCTCTTTGCTAAACAAAATTGGTATAGTGAAGGTTGGTATATAATACTTAAATGCTGAATTTAGAGAATAGAGTTATAAAACTTTCAATTTGGTATACAACAGTAATCGTTATATTATTCACGTCTCTAGACCTTGCATAATAATGGAAATTTTATGAAAAGTGTTGATGCCTCTAACTTATTGCAGTTTTAAAGATACAGTTAAGTATTTATAATCGTTGTAGTATAGAATAATGGAAGTATTGATTGTTTTAAAAACAAAAAAAAGGCCTTTTTGAGAGTATGCAAGTAAACAGATCTTGATATGTGGAATCATGTATATTTTGCATGAAGACCTAATATTCATAGAATTAATTAGTTAATATAGGAATAGTTACTTATAAAGTAAAAATAATTTAGTCACACAACGCGATAAACAACTTAATATCCAAGGTTTTAAAAGATATCTGAACATCAGCCTGTCGTTTGCTTCCTAGGAGATGGAATTTCATGGACAGAATCATCGGTAACAATGAGAAAAAAACCTTGAAGATTTCCATGAATGCATTTATGCAGGTAACAGAAGTACAACATTTATTTGCCATTGTGTTTCAGGGGCTGTGTTTGAATCCAGGACTATATCATTAGATCTATGTAAATCTAAAAGTAAATGCGTTGCGGAAAACTCAACTGATACATGCTATGATAAGGCGATTGAATAACATTCAAGATTTTCCAGAGCTAGTTTTTTATTGACAGCAGGTCCAGGTATAGTGAATGAGATAAAAAAAATTTCCCAAATGCACACACACAAAGTCGAATAAATGTGTATACAGAAAGTAAAATTTGTGTGCTATAATCGCGCATTGTTCAATGTAAAAGAAGTTGAATCCATAAACTTTTCACGTCAAAGTGCATATACAAATTTACCAATTTTAAAGAATTAAAAAAATATTATTAAATTTACAAGTTTTAGAAGGATCAAAACAAACTTTCATTTGTTAGATCAAACCAGTTTTGCTTATTTCATCAATTTAAAACTAAGTAAAATAAACTAATTATATCTAAACCAACAATTTAAGCTTAAAAATATATTGCTGAGAATCCTATATGTCTTGAAAGTTTCTTTCAGCAAATAATATAATTTCTGTAACAAAATCTAATACATACTTAAATTACTATTGAGCAAATAAGGGAATTTAATTTCGGGAAATCGAAGCTCTGATTGCATTCAATAATACTAGTTTATTTCAATTGTAGTAAGAAAAATTGATTTAATCTAAAATGCCTTCGGTAAAAGATCAAGCCAAACAATACTTAACTCGTGAATTCCAATTCCTTTTTCTCTAAACTGGACTAAAAATAGCCTCGTAAACAACATAACTAAAGGAATATTGCGGATCAGGAGAGACAGGAAGCCACCATAGCATTTCAAAATGGAGCTTTCATTGTTTGTCTGCTGTTGACGCAAAAAATCAAGCCAGCAAGCGCAACATTTCCCCAGAGTTTTATTTTATTTGATTTGTGTTTCAGTCTGCCTAGTAAGTCATTCAGGATTAAATTTCGGGATTTGATCAGAGAATTTTTTTCTTTTTATACTTCCGCAAGCAATGTTCAATCGGAATCCAAACTTGCAAAACAAAATGTCAAAAGTAAATGCAATATCTTTTTCCCTTTTTCCTGATCTGTATGCAGAGTGGAACGGTTTGTGCGATGTAAAGGGGCTGAAGGTTTTATAGTGCTTTATACAGCAAAAAATGTTGTTTACATGGGTATTTGAGACATTAAATTGAATTTTTTTCTTACTTTATCTTCAAGTTAATGCCACATTTCACAATTTTTATTTTACTCCTGGCATGTTGTGTATCAGAAAATAGGATTTTACTTTAGAAAATCAGGGATATAAAATTCAAATTGAGAATTTAAATGTGGCTTTGAATATATTTTTTACCCTTTAACTTAAACCACATGCATATATTATGCTATTAAGTAAGCTATTAGAGAAAGCATTAAAGTTAAAATATAAGTAAAGAAAATTCTTTACTAGCCAAATATTTGGTATCTTATGAGTAGTAAATGTTTTACTATCATATATATATATATATATATATATATATATATATATATATATGTGTGTGTGTGTGTGTGTGTGTGTGTGTACTATGGTAACAATGACTGCATATATTTTGATTATGTAATTGCCTCATAATTTTTAAGCAATGCTCCTAAAAATTACAATAGTTAGTGTAAATTAAAATAAATGTCTTTTTTTATTTATTTGAAAATGATCCAAACTATTACCTAGGATTTTATGGAAATTAACTGGTGAACTCATTCTTACACACAATAAATATTTACTTTTTAAAAGTTTATAATTCTATATTTAAATAAGAATAAATATAATAATAATTTAATAGAATATAAAATAAAAGAACATTAAATTTAATTTAATAACAGGTAAGAAATCAGAAAAGATTGAAAAGTATTTTATTGTAGTAATCTATTATACTAATTATAAAAGTCTTATTATGCTAATAAGAGAAGTCCCTTCACTAATAATTAAAGATGTCATGATGTTAGTAGTCATTTTTTCATGACTTTTGTAAGTAAATATGTATAACAACAGGTATTACAATATAAGGTAATTTGATATGTAAAATCTATAATGAAAAATGTGTGAATATTATTTTTATAGAAACATTTCTTAAAAAGAAATTATCCGATTCTTGCATAGGATTAGCTTCAAATGAATTATTGATAAATTTATATTATACATGTGTTCTAAGTAATACTATAATGTGTTTTAATAATGAATCATGAGAATTTTTTCTAATATGCAATGATTGTTAACACATTTTTCAGGTAATTGAATTTTTCTATATGAATAAAATATTACTCTTGAGATCAATTCATTATTTCTTATTTTTTATATTACTTTAATTTATAGAATTGCATCTTAATACATTTATTTTATTTATGAATGATTCAAAAAGAAAAATTTATTCATACTCATTTATTGAAAAAACAATACAAATTTTAACAATAACACTTTAATGTAAATATTTGATATTATTAAATTGAAATTTTGAAAAGTAAAAATCGTATAAGAGAAATGTTGATTTCATTGTCTTTCCAAGAAAAAAGTGGCCGCAAGTATTACAAAACATCTTCTGAGATCTGAATCAAAATAAGCTCCAGAAATTTACTTTAAATACTTAACACGAAAAGAGAGAAAATTACTAAAATATGACTATATAGTAAAAATGCAAAATGTAATAATTATAAATAAGAAGATTATAACAATGAAGTATATATTGTCAAACTAGCATTTTTTTACTAAACATAATTTTCTTTGAGTATAATAAACTGGACACTGATATGCACTTTTATACATTTTAGAGTAGTACATGTTTGATTGATTCTTAAAATCTAGTATTTCTTAACTTCAGCACTGTCGCTCTCTATGATAAATATTATCCAGAGGTTGATTTAAATCTAAATCAATATCGCGCAATTTTCTTTACATTTTAATTAAAAATTATATTTTACTTACTTTAAAAATGAAATACAAGTTATTTAATATTGGAAAATATTTTAAAATTATGAATTTCAATTTTTAATTTCTACCCCTAGTTCTACCCCTAGTTTATGCATTATGCACTATAGATAATGACCTACAAAATATTTTACAATGTGATGAAATAAAGAGGCTCACTTTTATTGTCAGGTAAAAAGCATTGAAAATATAATAACAGACTAATTTCAAGATTTACTTGAAACAGCTTAAGAAACAATCAATGTCTGTAAGTTTATTTTATTAGTTTGAAACGATAAATTTACCAAAATAAGCTACTAATTTACTTTTTTGATTTGAATAATTTGAATTTGTGAAAGGCAATGTTGTTAAAAATGTGTCTGACAAATTAAATTCATTTTAAAAATTCGTAATCTGTTAAATATTGAGTGAAAATATTTCTAGTCATCTTCATTTTAAAATAAGTTTAAAAAGTTAAATTTTATTCTTAAAACATTTTATAACTAAATTCTCATAAAAAAGTCTGAAAATATATCTATCATAAACTATAAGTATCGGTAATTATTTTTCAAAAATAAACTCGATTCGAAAATATCTTCGATTGAAATTCTTAAATTAATATTTAGCTTATATTAATTTAAGAGTTTCAATTAATATTTATCTTATATTTAATAACTTTGAGAAAGCAATGTTTTAAAACGAATACCAGTATTCCACTATAAAGTGTAATATTATAGTCATGATTATCATATTTAGGTAACGTTTAAAATAATTATAACAATATATTTTTAAGCGCTTTTGATAATCACAATTAAATAGAGCAAACCAAATACGTAAAATGTGTACTTTATTTTAAATGTAAAGTATACAAAATTATTTTCATTGTCTTAGTTCTAAGATAACAAGTATCTATAAATTGTAATATGAATGTAAGTAAATCAGCTTTTTAAATGCAAGATGGCTTTACATTTGAAATCAGTAACAAAATTAATGGCCAAAAATTTGTTATTTTTAAGTATTTCCGCAAATTTTTCTATCTTATTTTACTTAATGGAGGAAAACTATTTTATATTCATAAGTTACATTCATATAATACAATTAACAATACAAAATCAATTATTTCCTGGTGGAATTGCTAAAGAAAACCAGAATAATTGAAAAAAATAAAACTTTTCCTTACATGTCAAAACAAGCCGTACACAGTTTAATTTTCGAGCATTTGAACCACTAGAATACAAAGAACATAAGTAGTGGGAAAATAAATTACTTGAAAAACATTCCGAAAAAATGTTCCAATTCAGTGTCAATACAAAAAGTAAGAAAATACAAATATGAAACCTAAATAATAATATATAAAAATAAACACGTTGAAAAAAATAGCCAGACTCTATAAACATAAAAGAAAAAAAAGGAAATCTCTCATAGCTTAAAAGACAGATGCGGCCAGATTGTCAGCTTCAGTGAAAAGCTTTTGGTAACCAGCTTTGTCCGTTGTCTCCGAATCAATTTAGTCAGATATCGATCTACCCTTCCCTAGAGTGTGTTGGTCGGTCCGTTTCACGTCCACTTCGAGAAAAAGTGGTGCGTTAACACTTTTTTCGGAATGTGGCACTATTCAGAATAAAATAATCCAAGAATACAGTTGAAAACTGCTTGTTTCTTTGTTACAAAAATAGACATTTAAGGTATTCTTTTTATTAATATTGCATTGTCATATATTATATATATATATACATACTATATATATATATATGTATATATAAGTGCTTGTATTGTTTTGCTTTAGTTAATTTGATGATATTAATTTTTTGAATAATTGTCTGGATTTGAAATTAAAATTCTGTGAGGTATAATACATATTGTTACGTAATAAAGTCAAAACAGAATTCTGTAAGTATTAGAGATAGAAACAAAGAGGTTTTATGAAGGGAACTACTTATTAAAAAGCCAATGTTGTTTAAAAAAATAATGAAATTAAACCTTTTTTTATATAATTTACATACTTAAATAATATAAAACTTACACATTAGATATAAAAAATGGTGTGTCCGTCTCAAATTTCTTATATATGCTTCTTTTAATGTAAGAAATAGTTTGACAATGGCTTTTACTTTCTTCATTAATTAATACTTATAATATTATGTAATTAATAATTGTGTTAATTACTATAGTGTAATAGTTAGTACTGGTATTATCTGCACTAATTATTACACTGGTGTTGAATACCGTAAAATTATGAATACATGTTATGAAAAATTTTAAACTAAAAATGCAAATAAAAACAAGGCATTTTGCATGAAAAGTTTTAGAAAATCACAATATCTAAAGAATATTTCCAGCCTCATTGAGAGTTAAAAATTTGTTTTCAAATTTAAATAATATATATTAACTAAAGAAAATCAAATTAAAAACTTCACTTTCTACTACTTATGAAATCATTGGCAATACAATGAGTGTTATTAATTGTGTTTCAAGAAATAAAAAGTACCAAGTGGATCCAATATTTCTTTAAAATCTAATCTCAAATGGGAATATATGTTTGAGGTATGATTGACTCTCATAACTTCAAATTGAAAAAATAGAATAAAGCTAAGGTAAAATAAATTTTACAGATACTTAAATGAATCATTAATGTTAAGTAGCTTTTTAATTCACTGTCAATTATTAAATTTTGTTGTTCCATAGCTATACCATGAATGATATCTATATTTACTCCATCAATAATATTCAGGTTATTTAAAATGTGCTAAAACATTTTTTAAAATTAAAAAATGAATTTTTGTTCAACTTTGATGAGAAATATATAAGTCTAAACAAAATGATGGAATCATAACTGCTTATTTTAACGATTTTATAGTTCAAGTATGTGAAATTAATGTTTTTCCGAAGACTAAATTTAATTTTTTAAATTCTTTAAAGGGCTATTTATCGATATATGTGATCGGCAAATATGAGATAAATAAAACCTAATTAGTATTCTGCAATTAAAACAACGCGAGTACTCAGAAAGTAAAACAATTTTAATGTATTTGTAGAACTTATAAATAATAATTAAGAACATATATTAAGAATATATTTTTAAGTATGGACAATTATAGTTACAAATTATTTAGAAGTAGATAAGGATGTATTTGCTTGAGGAATATATCTAATATTTTTCGCGAATTTGGTAGTGCACAAAATTGCTGAAATACCAATAACGCTTAAATAGTAAATGGCTCAAGCACAATTCTGAGTAGCGCAAGAGCGCTGTGTTCTAACTTGTCCTTTTGTTATCTATATAGCATGCACATTAGCTCGTATGATTAATGCACACCCATACTGAGGCATAGCTCAAGGAAAATGTCTTTAAAGAGAACACCACACGATTATCCGGTGAAACATATTTTCTCACTATTAATATTTCATGATAACTGTAATAACTTTTTACAATTAATAAATGCAATTAATTATAGATTGAAGACAATAATATATTACATTTTTTATATAAATATGAATGAACTGCATGATGTTACGTGTCGATACACACAATTTTTTATAATTTATAATTCATGTTCAGTTTTTAATAAATGATAGATTCTTGCAAAAATTACTAAAATTTGGTGACAAAAAAGTAAATTTTAAAATGTATTTAAGATAAATATGTTACAGCTAGTTATTCGGATAATTTAAAAATATATACACATATACACAAAATTATATTTTATATTAAATGGTTATGTGTTTTATAATTTTAAGGTTCATAAGATAAATATTTTTGTACATGGATATTTAAAGAAAAGTATAAAATATATAAGCTTAACCGACTGAAATTCATTTTTCAGTATCGTCAATGTCATTTCTAGAATAAAGAAAGTGTAAAGGGTTTATATTATAGTGAAAATATATTCTATT
>JAPDSC010104039.1:12731-28510 GCA_026290005.1 Latrodectus geometricus
GCAATGTTGATCTTGGTCCTAACTGCAATGTTGATCTTGGTCCTAACAGCAATGTTGAATTTTGGTGTTGTTCTGATGACACTTAATGATGATTCCCCCGGCATAAGCCCGCACGTCAGAGACTCAGTGAATGAAGTCAGAGAGAGAGAGAGAGCGTTTTCCGTTTTTGAATAGAGCACCCTCATACGAAGGTGGAAGTACGATTCTGGCTCAGATGGCAGCACCATCTGAATCTTCCAATCTAGATATAGAAACCAGTGAAGACCCAAAGCCAGGCTGCAACCACACCCAGAGGTATTAATTTGTAATGGGAATATGGAAGAAATTGCGACCCGACATATTTTAAGTGCCCCACTCACCATTAGTGAACACGACAGACCTTCGGCTAAGCCAGGATTCGAACTCACCACCTTTTGGTAACGAGAACGACGCCCTAGACAACCAGGCCACCGTGGCCACTGTTGAATGGTAGATTATGAGCGTTGCATTTATTTCTCTCCCTCTGTATATATATATATATATATATATACAGTCGCAAGCTGTCTCTGAAAAATTATCATCAAGGCAGTATGTAGTGGACTTAACTGTCTTATAACAAGTTTCAAGTGTTAGACTTTCCCGGTTTAAAAAAACATTTTTCAGAACTTGAAAAAGATTACCAAGTTACTAAAATTAGAGATCCCGTTATAATTGATATATTATTATAAATATTCAATGTTCATGCGAGCTCATATGATCGGAATAAAGGGATAAATAAGACAAAATCAAACGCAAATTTAAATTATATAAAATTTATTGGATTTATATAAAGCAATATTCAATAAAAAATACATTTATATTTAATATTTTTTTATTTAATAATCGCAAAAAAATATGCTCAAAAGCAAATATTTTATAAGAATATTTCATACACATCGAGAGAGAAATATCATCAGTACTATGTTGCCGATCAATAAGATACTTTTCTGAAATCTAGCATCACAGAATCAGAGTTTGACCACAGTAAGGAAAAATTCGGGTAAAAAAAGGTGATCAATCAAAAGAAATGGAAGAACTACGTCACTTCTCATAATTCTGAAATGATGTGTCTAAGATACGAAAGAATAAAAATATAAATTCAGAATTTTTTCTCTAAAAATGTAAATAAAAATGTTGTGAAGTCTGAAAACTGTTTTCACTTCAATTCAAAAGAATTGATAATCATTTCAAACCAAATCTTAGTTAAATATTTTTTCATACTATACTAGGTAATCTTATGAAATCAATACTTTAATTTTTTATGGACAGTTGCTAACTATTAAAAAGCATATTATTAAATTTAGTTTTTAATATTTTCATTTATTTTAGTAGCGTATTAATACCAAACCACAATAATATAACATTGCCAGATGCTTACCAATATTTCTTGTACTTTATAAAAGCGAATTTCACTGATTCAGTAATCATTAAAAATGGTGCTCCTTTCATAAATATTCATGTCGGCAAATCAGTGGAGCGTAAACATTTCATCTGTTATCACGATAGAGTGAAATTAACAGAAACGAATTTTAATATTTACTACGTTACCTTGTTGCGCATTGCTGAAAGTGATATTTTGGTAAAAAAATGAAATTTTTACTGCAGTATATATTTTATAAAATTCATAAAAAAGCTTCCATTTAACAATAATAAAAACAGATCGTAATATTCGATTATGTATTCATACAGTAAAATTTAAAATTCCTTACATTTGAATTTTTTTCGCTTTAACCCTTCTTTGCATGATTTTTTCTTTATTGGTGAAATAAATCAAGTTGATATAATTCGTGTTCAAAATTAAAGGTAAAATGGTTAAAAAAATCTTAGTATATATTTATAGTACAAATTTAGCAAAAAACAATATGCTAAAAATTTCCATCATCATCCAAAGTTAGATCATTAGCTTAGTACTAAATAGAAATAAAAGAGGAAAATAACAGAAACACGTGTTACAAACCTATCTTCCACTCATTTTCAATTTTTTAGCAATAGAAACTCTAATATAATAAAACAAAATTATAAACGAAATCATACGTTTATTGCAACTACAACAAACAGCGGAATGAGACAACTTTAAGCTCGTTTCACTGATAATGACACTTGTTTATTTTTGACAGCTATGTTTCTTTTTTTGCAAAGGACATTAAAAAGGTATCCAAACACGATCAACTTAAAGTGAACTTGTTCTTTTATATAATTTTTGGGCATTATAGGTTATGATGGAAATTTCTACCATTATGCAAAGAAGTTTTAAAGATAAATATTTTAACAACGTAAATTAGTTTAGGACTTCAAAGTAGTTGAGAGAGTTTATATATATCTTAATTTTTAGCTCATGTTAGAAATTATCCGATACTTCTAATAACATACATTGCTATGTTTTAAATTCCTAAGGATAAAATGTATTATATATTTTCACTTTGAATAGTAAATTTGGTGCTTTCTTTTATAAATTATTTTAAAGGTTTTTGTTAAAATCCTTCAATTTCTCTTTTGTTTGTATGTTTGGCTCACCATTATTTTACATATTATGATTTTTGTGAATTATATATATTTTGTCTTGCCTTAGTAAACAGCTATTTGAGAATCAGGCATCTCTGCTACTACTTAATTACAATTTTGTACCAACCCTAAATCCTTTTAACATCCTATAGTTTGCTTCATCTGACAGAGAGTACAGCTCCTTGTCAAATCTGAATAGTTCATTTCTCCCGCGTTCAGATGACACTAGATGGCAGCACTACAAGCCATCTAACGTTACCGGTGAAGTCCTAAGTGTTGAATTTCCTCTTGTTCAGTTGACACTAGATGGCAGCACTACAAGCCAGTATTGGATCTTCTATTTTTCTATACAGAATCCAAGTAGAAGTCCCTAGAATTTGTTGTGCCAACTCCAGAGGTATTCTTTTGAATTGGGAACTTGGACTACAATACTGCAGCTTTTTTGACGTAGGAAATAAACCAAGAACACAGCTGCAATCATTTACAAAAAATTAATGCAATAAAGTATCAAATCGAATGAAATTAAGATTATTCATATGACTTTATTATTAAACTTTCTTTAAAATAACATTTTTTTTTTACTATTTCTTTGTTATATATTTTTTTAATTTTGGAATTTTTATGCTCAAATGATAATTTTTATACCAGTTTTTATTTCTTACGCGCTTTTCATTTATGAAGATAACTATTTACACACAAAATATGTCTAACAATACTGTCACTGAAAAGAAATGTACTTAAAAGATATGATTTAATGTCGTTTAGATTTAATTAAAAAGTACTATCAATGATTAATGATTGGTAATTTATTATTAAATCTAAAAGTTAAATTAACAACAGAAATGATATAAAAACAATAAAAAAAGTCGAAGAAATTGAAAATTACATTTTTTTATCACCACACGAATTTTAATAAGCAATAAATAATTTGTAACGGATATTATGTTTTATTCTATGAAATTATATGCAAATGATAATTTTGTTTTGATAAAACCTATTTTAAATTACATTTATATTTCTAAGGGAAATTTTAAAAAGTTAAGTTATAATAAGGAGCAATGTAAATTAGTATGTTAATTTATTTGTAAAAATAATATTTTCTTAGAAATTATTTGTTTGAAAGGCAAAATAAATTGATTAATTTTACATATTAAATTATGTAATTTAATATCATTTGTATTCTGATCAGAAGATATTTGGATTTTGGAAATCTAATCTCTATTTCAAAGAATAGAAAGTTAAGATTTAAAAAAACTTAAATGTGAAAAACAATGACTTATGTTAAATAATAATTATTATTTGTGAATTATTTGTTAATGAAGAGCAACAAAAATTACACGCTATTTAACGATATTTATTTTGATGTGGCGATCAATTCTTAAAGTAACTTGTAGTACAAAAAATTAATTTAAATACTTTTGACAAAATTTGGTTTTTAATTTATATGTATATACATTTTTTTTTAAGAAACGCTTACTTAAAAAGAAACTAACAAAAAAATATTCCATTTCATGAAGAAAAACTACTTGAAAAAATTATCCAAATTTCAATTAATCGTTTCTGGGATTAAGATTTCTTTAACAGAACAGTCATTATAGTGGTAATACGCCACATAGCATCAACTGGTTTTTAATTTACAATTATTTTTTCCCAATTGCGGGCACTGGATGGTTGACCCTTTGCAACGACAAAGCCAGAAATTGCTAGTCATTTAGCTTAACCCGTTGGGCACCATAGAATAAAGTCACGGAGGCGAGTAGCATTACTCACGTTACCCCACCACAAGCCCGTTTATAGGTTGGGCCACATTCATAAATCATCTCAGGAGAAAGAAAGAAAATTTTCATGTCTGAACCGGGATTCGAACCGAAGACCAACAGCCTAGGAGCCAGCAACACTACCCACTCAGCCATCGGCAGGCCAATTTACAATTATTAAAATTGCTTATAAAAGAGTTAATATTGTTGTGCTGAGTATTATTGAAAGAGGAATGAATAACCTAAATTGAACTAAAATAAACAATTGGAACCTTTCAGCATTTTTAATCATAACTTTTGACATATTTTTAGTCCTTTTATATATGTAAAATCATTGATAATTTATTTTTGATTGTTTCTTTAAACTACTACAATTGAACATTTTAAATTACTACTCTTATTCAGGCTGATCAAAATGTGCCCAGTCTTGAAAAGCACAATCCATGAAAACATTGCTGCTTAGAAACTATCCATAATATTTCTTATTCTTTACATATGTAAATATTTACATTAATATCAGTATTCATGACTCGTTTGCCATAAATATAAACTATTTTGCAAGGAAATGCAATCAAAAGGATGATTTAAAAATAAATATGCATTCAAATAAGCTTTGTTATAAAAGATGACCCCATTATGTGGAAAGATAAACATTAAGGAGTCTCCGGGGCCCCATTCAAACCTATCTGGGGCCCAAGGGACCCATAATGGACAACGCCTTGTCCCCCAGACTTCAGAAGTTACGTCTCAATTTATCATTATGTCTGGCTAAATCTGGTACTTACTCTCTCTAGTGTTATTTAAAATTCACAAAATAGAGTCGAGATAATATTCTTAATTTGGAATCGTATTTCAAAATGTTTGCCGTGATTTTATTGCCCATGGGTGATTTATAACGGAGGTAAAATGATACAATATTTGACTCACTCATATGGGATTGGGGTTTTAATATATCTTAATATGTTTATCATGATTGAACTGCTGCTTTTCTTAATAGTTCTGGATTTCTGCATGAATCTAATTTAGATATATTATGTAAATTGCTTTCAGTTATAAATGTATTTTTCCTACTTCATTTTTTAAAATTTAAGTACAAAATGTGTGCTACATATGCAAATTACAGAATAAATAATTTTCTCGGACTTAAATATTATTTTCTCAATTAATAGTATTTTGAACAAATTAAATATCATTATAATTAATGAAATATTAGCGTGTATTTCAAAAATATTTATTTCGGTAAGAATATTGTTTTCAGTAAAATATGGAATATATTTTGGAACAAAATACCTCTGAAAGAAATATTTGTCAAAGATAAATTTTAAAAATTGAGAAAATTATACATTAATTTGTACGTGTTTGGAAAAATATTTTAACTAACATAATATTTAGTAGATTTGAGTTTAAAACTTGCACTTTCTTGATAATTGTATTGATGTAATATTCATTGCTACATAAATTTGAGATTTAAATTTAACTATGAAAATTGTCAAAATGATTAAACTTACATTAAGTACTATGAAACTATCTATTAATGATAATTATTGGTTTCATACTTCTATATGTGTGGGCGTATATACTTACTGGAAGTTTGGCCCTATATTTCAAATTTACGTAAAAGATTATATGTAGATACATTGATGTTAATTCATTTTTAGTGTTTCTTATTTTTTGATGCATCAAAAAGTTAATTTATCTTCAGAACAATTTTGAAAAGCATAACAAGGTGATTATTAAAGATCTTACAATCAATTGCGAACTTGGCCACCAAATTACTTGTGGTACATGAAATGTATAAATCTAAATATTAATCTATAAACTAATTCAATTGAAATATATACATATTTTATTAATCTATATTTAATAAATGTTCATCAGAAAGTTTTATACTTATTGATACGTTTTCTTTTTTGCTTCTTCTTCACGATTATTTTTTCGTCTTGATTTTTTTAATAATTTTTGTCTAATTTGATTTAAATATCAAGAAAGTATTGATTATTTAAAAGTTTTCCATTTTTCTCTGTGTCATCTGTAAAAATTATCCACTTAATAAATTGCGCTTGCAATTGAAATTCATAATAAAATTTTATTACAAAAAAAGAAAATTGTAGATACTTTTCTTTTTTCAGTACAATACCGAGAAATATTTTAAGGTGCCTATCCATATATATATATATATATATATATATATATATATATATATGGTTTTTCTCTTTTCAAATCATAAAAACCATTGCACATTTACCTTCAGTTAAAAGCATAATTTTGATTTCACTGAAGTCACATGAAATGTCAGTAAACAAATATTCTTACCTGATCTTCGCTTGCAAGGAAATGAAACGTGTAATTTAAAAAGTGTAGAATTAAATTTAAATAGTTGATGAAGATAAAGTCATTTGAAATCTACTTATGAATTGAACAAGCTGAACATTATTTGAATGTAAGCGCTTCTTCCAAATATAATTCTAGGTTATAGAGTTAATAATTGAATAAGCTGAATCTATGAGCTTTATAAGTTGATCATTATTTAACGTAAACGCTTCATCCAAATAGAAGTCTAGATTAGGGAAAAATGCATAAGTTTAACATTATTTAGACTCAAATGTTTCGTCAAAAATTAAGTCTAGATTAGAGAAGCAGAAGTTGATTAAGCTGAACATATCAACTGAATAAGCTGAAAAAACTGATCATTATTTAACGTAAACACTTCGTCCAAATACAAGTCTAGACTACAGAAGGAGTGGTTTTAACTGACTGATCTTTTCCATTGATGTTCGTATAATTTGATCAAGCATTCCGGTATTTTTATGTACATTACAAATATTTTGAGTTTATTGTACATAAATCTACTCCATACAATACCTAACATGTCATTAAAAAATTTAAACAGGAATTGGTATATAATTAACTTTTATTTATGTGATATGTATTGCTATATTTTTTTCCAAAATACAAGATATGCAAGTAACATATAACAACTGGACAGAAGATGACATTAGAGATGGAGTTTAAAGTTAGAGTTACGAACAAAAAAATACGATTGTTTAAAAAAATGTTGATTTAAAACAATGTCATAAAATTTCATTCAATGTTTCACTATGTCCGTGCCAGATGAGAAAGATGTCATTGTCTTAAAATTAAAAAAGGCAAAACCTGCAATTCGTCAGTGTTATTTGCTAGTAACCATTTTAGCTTATTGTTTCTTTCTCAATCACTACTTTTGCAGAATATGTGTAAGGAATTTTTAGAAAAGAATTTCATGATTTAATCTATCATAAGTAAATACATATTGCTGAAGTGAATTATTTATGAAAGAAGGAACATGAATTGATCGCGTACCAACCTATTTGTGAAAAAAAGCATTTGTCAATGATGATTTTTTCACTACAATTAGCACATAAGAATGCATAAAAGAAAGAAAACAGAGATGTTATTAAAGAGTAGATCTTTAACAATAGACCATAAGTGCTGGCCTAAAAGCAAATACCTATTGTGAAAAAGAAAGTGTAACAATATTGTCCAGCTAATTCAAAGGGATTCCTTATTAAATTTTCCTTAATTTATTTAAATTATAAAAATCTTGATCACATCAATTAAAATAAATTTCTATCATAAGAATTTTGTGTTATGATTAAATATTTTTAATATCAGTGAGAGAATTTCAATGTTTTAATATATATTTATTTAATTTACCATATAACGTATTTCAATATTAAATAAATTGTATTGTAAACATATATAGCTAGCATGCTTTTATAGAATTTTTTTTTATTAAGTATAATGAACTACTTTTAAAATATCCACTTACAATATATATCAGTAATTTTAACTAACAAATACATTGGAAGTGATTTTCATTATGATTTATTTTGTTTGATTTAGTTAGTTACAGGAGTCACGTGGAAACATTTTTGCAACAATATTTAATATCGCTGCTCTCTTATTAAAAAGTCTACTATTTGACGACACTATCACATGATTTAGGAAATAATATCAACTATTTGTGATTTGTGTAACACCTGCGAATAACAATGTGTAAACTTGAAGTTGAAAACGCATGCATATAACACATAAACTATCAAAGAGCGAAAACCTAAATTTAAATTAGTTTCAGCAATATTTACAAAATATTAAAATAATTATGAATCTTCATTAGTCATTTATTATAGTAATTATTTATAATTTCTTAAAATTAATATATTCTTAGAATCGCCAAATATATTAGACTAGATTATTTGTTTAATGTGTATCTAATATATGGAAACTTTCATTTCCCAAAAAGATTCAAAGAAGAAAATGAAAGAAAAATTTCATCTCAAGTTATACATTACTTCAAACATTTTGTAACATAAGCAAACAATTTATTTGCGTTATAACATTCCTAGAAACATGCTTCATTTTATTTCCCTTGGCACCTTCTGGTCTTTCCATCGTCTAAAGAAATATATATCTCTAAAGCTTTTTAATATTTCATATTTTTGTGCACGTGACTGCTTGGAATAAAAATTTTGCTGATATTAGTATGCTGTCATTTAATGCACTTCAATAAATTAATTAGAATATAAAATTGTTTTATTTACCAGAAAAATAACCATGAAGTAATTAAAAAAATATATTAAGCATTTGTCATGGATTAAAAAATAATAACTGAAAATATTTTTACAAAAAAATTATTTTTTGCATAAATTTATTAAACATGTCTAAGTATTTTTTGTCATGTATGAAATAAATTATATTTATACATTTCTTAACAAATTTAGCTTAAAAATAAAATTAAATCTGAAATGGATTAAATATTATTCACTTTAAACATTTCTTTACATTTGACCACAAATTCATGTAGCGTAATTTGTTTAATTATTTTTGTATTATAATAAATATTTTAAAATGCTTGTGAAATATATAAATTAATATATTTCTAAATTACAGCTCAAATAATTCTTAAAACTAGAAATATAAGTACAAAGAAAAATACCAAATATTTTTTAAATTATGCAAAAAAGTTATGAAACTTTTAGAAAAATAAAATATAATGTAAAATAATTTACGCCAAAAAGTAAATCTGTAAAATATCATTGAAATTATTGAGTTAAACCTAACTTATTCACAAAACTTTTAATTTTCAAATACTTAAGAAATTTAAAGTAATTCTCAGTATTGCCAATATAGGAAACTATTGTAAAAACCAAAAGAGTATAATGTATAGTATTGATGCATTTTTACATTTCTTTAATGCTTAATCTGTTATGAGCTACTTATTTAAAATAATTTTTCAGCCAAAAGCCTTACATTCAATGCGGATATGCAAATTCGGAAGTACCTTGGAAGAAGAATTACCAATATGACAAGAAATGTCTAAATTCTCAGATTTTCAAAATAATAATGTGAAACATGCAACAGCATCTGCGTAACTGATCAGCTAGTAAAAAGGAATAGATTAAATTAAAGTTTATAAAAATATACAAATATTTTTAATCTTTCATATGGTCTCATTGTGATATTAAGTGCTCTCTTTAATGTTAAAATCACATTTTTTTGGAAACGCAATATCTAGGTTTAAATTTCAGTCAATATTAACCAAGAAAAGATGGATGTCGTGTTTCTTTCTGCATACCTTACGACTGTCAAAATATCTTATATTCACACCACTTTTATTGTAGTTATCGGTAGAGAAGGTCTTTGAATCTTGCTTGCTGTCAAAGAGATCAGACAACTATTTCTCGCTGTCTCAGCGGGTACTTTTGTTCTATGGTTTTCTACTAGTTCGTTCTATAGCTACTAGATCTGCTGCAGTTGTACTATGGAACAGGCTTCTCTTTGTTCATATTTTTTCGTGTCTGGGCTTATCCAGACATCTTTATGATAACTTATTGCTTTTTTTTTGACTATTTTAGGATTAACGAATTCATGAACATGATAGAGCTCCGTTATCTCGGGTATGTGAATCTTCAGAATATCTTCTACATGATGTCAAATATCTCTCCTAAAAGATTTTCTTTTACCATCATCTTCAAACTTCAATAATAGAATTTACACACTTTTCGGTGATCATATTATTTCCTTGATAATGTCAAATTCTTAGATGCCTTCATAAAAAAATTGATAAAAACCATATAAGAAATACAAACCTTAGAACTTTGGGCGTCACTGACATCTATTAATTGAACGTTAGTGAGTTACAAAGGACAATAGTGAATTAAATTGGATTAGCATGTATTTATTGATTTGGTTTAAAGATTATCTTACTGACACAAAAGATAATCTTATTTACGCGAGATAAACCACGATAATTTTAATGATAGTTCTATGACTCATATCTTTTAGATTCATAACAAGACAACTGCCGCAGACACGTGAAACTAAAATAGCATTCCCCTTTTATATTCGATCAGTGCTAAATCCTTTCACAAAAGAAATTGAAAGTTTTAAGGCATAGTTTTGTATATGAATCTGAATTCCGAAAGAAATACATGAATACTAGTAAATGTGTCATATTTTTCTATTTGCCTAAAATTATCTCTTTGAAAATTTTATGAATAATTGTATTTCTCCGATTTTATTTAAAATTATCGATTCATATTGTATTCTTATTGCTTTATAATTTAATACTCTTCAAAAAGAGATTTTTGCAAAGGGTTTTGAATATACAAAATAGTATAAAAAATAGATTGCAAATAGATTTTTTAATGCTGTAAAGTTATATTTAAGCTTAAAACTATTATTAAAGCTATATTTAAGTAGAAGTGTACTTTGTACTTTATAACTGTATTCCTAATATAATACATAATAACATTGTAATCCTAGTATTCTGTAATGTATTAGAAGTAAAAAAAATGACATTAAATTTGCTGGGATTTCTGTTTAAAATGCATTCACACACACATACACTCACACACACATACTATATACATTTTAGACGTTTAGAATCACTGAATTTATTGCTTAACTGAATATTCTAAATGCGCTCTCATTTATACCATTCATAAAAACACTCATAGTGGTCAACGTGCCTGACTGCGTTTGAAAAGATCCTGGGCTCGAATCTCGGTTTGGGCATTTGTGAACTTTTTCTATTTCTCTTTTCTCTCTCCTGTCTTTGTCCTTTTCTTGTATGAATGGATTGTGAACAGTTGTCTACCCTATAAATGTGTAACTATGACATGTATATACTGGGGAAGTCGAATTTCACGCCAAATTACGGTTCAATAAGAAAAGTTGAGCAGAGCACCCAGTACTGGTAGCGTAGCTGCCATAAGACAACAACAACAACATAAAATGACTCTTCGAATACAAATCAAAATTGTATTTGCATGTACATAAACGAAATCGATATCATTTTTTGAGAAAATAAGTGAATAAAAATTGGAAGAATTATGAGATATCATGGAATTTTTATAACTGTGCGTATTGTTAAACTTCCCCTCATGATAACCAACACGTATGATATTCTGTATTATAACGTTGGTTCCCAAATTTTAACAAGAGTTATGGGGTTAAAAGATAGCTTGAAAATTTTAAAATTGATTTACTAAATTCAATTTAAAAAATTGCCTTTTATATTTTTTAGATGAAATAGATTGATTTTAGCTCATGCAACTGCAAAATTCAATCTTAAAATTAAGGTTTGATTAATCATTGCGAAAAATATTTTTGTAATTGTTTTAAGCGATTATAAAAACTTATAATATGCTTACTTTACAATTTAAAAAGCTACGAGGAGCTTGCATGCTAGTACAAATGATTTATCAGTGGTAAACCATAAAAATATGATGAAAAATTACATAGGCATAGGTTTTCCATGTATACAATACCATTTTTTTATTTTTCGTGCAACATTTATAATTAACGTGTTAAAAAATTGACATATATGATAAAAAAAACAAACAATAAAGCCTCGTTGTTGTTGAATAAGTTTTGTAAAAACACGGGTTTCAAATAAATAGTAGAATGCTTTGCAGATACATATGGGGCCGTGGTGACCTGGTTGGTTAGAGCGTCGTTCTCGTTACCAAAAGGTGGTGAGTTCGAATCCCGGCCTAGCCGAAGATCCATCGCATTCACTAATGGCGACTGGGACACGTAAAATATGTCGGATCGCAATGTCCTCCATGTTCCCATTACAAATTTATGCCTCTGTGGGTGGTTGGAGCCAGGCTATGAGCCTTCACTTTGTTTCAATTTCTAAATTTGGAAGATTTAGAAGGTGCTGCCATCTATTAGCCAAAAGTCGTACTTATACCTTCGTATGAGGGTGCTTTATTAAAAAAAACGGAAGACGCTTTCTCTCTGACTTCATTCGCCTAGTCTCTGTTGTCTTCGCGTTGCCAAGTGTCATCAGAAACAACAACAACGAATACGTGTAAAATTGATATTATAAGAATTAATATTTTATGCTAAATTTATTCTTTCATAGAACAATAATATGTAGGAAAATGCAATTCTTTACGCTCCTTAAGTGTTATAATATTAAATGTTGCGCTTTTCCAAACACATATTGAAGTGCTTTGTTAAGTACAGGGTGATCCAAAAGTCAGGACGAACTTTAAAAATGAATAATTCGAAAACGAATCACGATACAAAGATGCGGTTTGCACCAAACGGATAGAAAAGAAACCGCGTTTTGTGTGGCAATGAAAAAAAAATAGTTCTGTTGGCGACCAACAGATGGCGCTGTCAGATTTCTGATGTAGGATTATGCAAAGCAACAAACGATATAAAAAGAAGCAACTGCAGCAGGTAAAGGTAGTCGAACTTGGTATGCATTGAAATGCTGTCCATAGTTGAGAAAGCCCTCTTAGTTAAACTATTTTATAAGAATTCGGAAAATGCCATTGCGGCATTGCGAGCATATTGCTACATAAAGGGTATGCGAGATAGGAAAGGACCAATAACTTCTTCTGCACTGAACAAAATTGTGAAAAAATTTGAAGCTACAGGTTTTTTGGCGTCAGGTCAAAGAAGTGGACGTCCCTCAACTGCAGCAGCTGTTGCCGCGACAGTGGGGCAGACGGTGCAAGCCATGTCGTCGGTTGCTGAACATGGGGAGTGCAGTGCTCTAGAAATTTCGAGGCAGACAGGAGTGTCGTACGGAAGTGTCTGGAGAGCGCTGCGAGTAACTTTGCAACGGTATCCTACAAGTTGCAACATAACCAAGAACTAAAACCTCCTAACTTCAACTCTCGCCGACATTTTGCGAATTTCGTCTTCAGTAAGATGGAAGAGCAGCACGACTGGCTTCACACTGTGCTTTGGACAGATGAAGCACATTTCACACTCTCTGGCGCTGTTAACACCAACAATTGTCAAGTGTGGACCACAGAAAATCAACATGCATTTGTTGAAGTACCCTTGCAACAGCCTAAAGTGACAGTCTGGTGTGGCTTCACTGCTGATTTCATAATTGGTCCATTTTTTTCGAGGAAGTCACACAGATAGGTTTCCAAACAGTTTCTGTCCCCGGTAAGCGATATCTAGCACTGTTACAGAACAGCATTATTCCTGAACTGCAAGCGCGATAGCACTCCAAACAGTCACCTTTATGCAAGATGGAGCACCACCTCATATTGCTCTATCTGTGCAACGCCTGCTACTCTCAACATTTGGGAAGGATCGCATTATCAGTCGCTACTTTAATCACGCATGGCCTCCAAGATCTCCCGATTTCACACCCTGTGACTTTTGGCTGTGGGGCTTCTTGAAGTCAAAAGTGTACCGCGACCAATCGACATCACTAGCGGCATTGAAAGATGCCATCCGCCAAAATGTATATGCCATAACGCAAGAAATGCTACTAAATGCTGTGAATGGTGTGGTGACTCGTCTCACAGCTTTACTTCTGAATGATGCACAGCACATTGAACATTTACTGTAGTAGGTACTAATTAACTGTAATTAATCTGACTTCATTAATCATTTTTTCATTTGTAAATCATCTTTTGTTGCAATAAAACACTATAGCGCCATCTGTTGGTCGCCAACAGAACTATTTTTTTTTTCATTGCCACACAAAACCCGGTTTCTTTTCCATCCGTTTGGTGCAAACCGCATCTTTGTATCGTGATTCGTTTTCGAATTATTCATTTTTAAAGTTCGTCCTGACTTTTGGATCACCCTATATATTAAATATGTTCTTCCAGAGAGAGAGAGAGTCTTACAAACAATAAGTAATTAAAATGTGCTGTTTAAATAACATTTGCTTACAAGAAAAAGAAAAAAACAAACACAACTGTATAAACATCACAATGAAATGAGTTACAAAGGAAGCATTTTAGACAATTCATATCAAGAAAATTATTACTTTCTATTGGCATTAGAAGATAAGGCACCGCATCTCTGAAACAGAATGAATTAGAAAGTCAAATTCATTATTTAACCGACACTGACTCATAGTATATCAGTTCATTGCTTAGACAGAGCAAATTAAATATATTCGCCCTTTTTCGCCGTATCTGAGACTATAGCAGCCTTGTTTTAAGCCTCAGGGTATGGCCCCTTCAGACTGCGAGGGTATTAAGCCCTGTTCTGAAATCCCTTTAGAAGATTTTCAAAATCTACTTAAACACCGCTACTTCGGAATCTTCTTTAAAGTCTGCAAGTGAAATACTTGAAATCTTTCGTTTTAGAAAGGGGGGGGGTCGCTATATTCTTTTGAACTTCGAAGTTTATATTTAATGTTTGATATCTAATAAAATTAACATAACCAGAGAAAAGTAGCTTTACTTTTTAATATTGTTAGATAACATATGGATTTTATATCTTCCCTTTTTTTAGAAAAAAAAAATAATAAAATGAAAAATCGTAGAGTGATTTGTTATTCTTTGTTTCGAAATTGGATTATATTTTGAATTTGAGGAAGGAATCGGTATAAATGTTATGAGAATATATTGAAAGTTTTAAAGGTAATATAATTCTAATAAGAAAACTGTTTCAATTTTATCTATTTTAAAGGGCAATAAATTATGCAATTTTAGTATTTCAATTGGCATAAGTATTATGTATGATTGTTATATATACAGAATATTTTATAAGCTCTTTCTCCAAATGTTATAAGGAAAGCAATAATATTCAAAACAGCTAAAAGACTTATTGGGTATTTTGAATATTATTGCATTAAATATACAAAATGCTTACATGAAAAGCTGATTAAAATAAATAAAACATTTTTTTAAATACACTTCCAGAATAAAGTATAAAAAGATCTTGCTATTACTCTAATTATTTGGTTTTCTTTAATGAGCTCATAGAAGATTTCATTTCAAAGCATGCTTAGACAAAGGTTTTGTTGAAAATTTGACTTGTTTGCCACTCAACACAGTAGTTTTTGCACAAAAGAGCCTGGAACTACCTGAAACTACAATTTTAAATGAATTCTAAAATACCTCAACATCCTAGCCTAAGGTGGAATTCAAACCGTCGAACTCTTAAACTAAAATCCTGAACACTAACTATCAGGATGCAAGCTTGGCTAGTTTTGCTAAATTTTAGGGTATATATATATATATA
>JAPDSC010104042.1:0-16660 GCA_026290005.1 Latrodectus geometricus
TGATCCATTCCTACTCCTCCATACTGATCCATTACCATTCCACCTGGCATACCACCTCCAGGAATAACATCTCCTGAAAAAGTAAGAAAATGTTTATTGAATTTTAAGACTTTAAACATAATAAATAGAATATCAATAAGATATCATCAAAATTATATGTCTTCTTATATTTTTCGTGTTTACTGTATAACGAACTGTAAATATGCATACATAAATTTATAAAATGTCTGCATGGTAAGAGAAAATAATTAAATTATTTTACATTTCAAGAATTTAATATAAAATGAATTTCAAATCTCATAATTGAAAGAAATATTTTATGAAGTGCCTAACCTCTCTATCCTTAAACGATTGAAAAAAAGCATTTGGCTTACTATTATTAAAATAGTTATATAATAATACAAATCAGAGTCACACCAAAATAAATTCATGCTTTTTTTTCAATCCAGTGGTCTGGATTCGTATGAACATGGTAAAAATAATCACCAACATTGAGTCAACAGAAATGTAGTTTAAAATTTAATCTAATATTATATCATGGTGCAGCTTAGATAAAGGTGTGTGGTTCAACTAGAAATGTAAAATTCCCGGTTATTTTGGGGAACATTGGAAATTTTGAGGGAATAGACTCAGCCAATCATATTTCGTTTTATAGATTATTTTTCTAAATACGTCTGAAGTGAAGTCAAGTAAAACTTGGTATCTGTAAATAATTTTTGGGAAACTTTGATCTGTTATTTTTGCGGAACTTGGCATCTGTAATAATTAAGTGATACTTTGTTTAAAAAATTTTCTACTATGCTTATAGTAACCCGTAACAGCAATAAAAAGCATATAAGATACGATCAATAAAATTGTAAAAAATATAATATTAAAAAATTTCATCCCTAATTGTAGCTTACCGAATGTCCAGCAAATAACTAAATAAAGCTTGCTACCCAAAATGTTGTGAAGCCAATGTTTTTCTCTAATTTGAAAATTAAATTTAGTATAACTATGTGAAAATAAACTGAAAATTTTTGTTTATACATACACAAACGATTGGCATTATAAAAAATTTTCGTATGCAGTTTTAGAATGAGTTATATTTAATGTAACTATGTGAACATGGTACAAAATGCAAAAATGCAGAGGTGCCACATATCTGACAAGCTCAAGAGAAGGAGAAGAAGAAGAACTATGTGAATCTAATCTATTGCGTTTAATTTAACATTAAGTTTATAAATATTAATAGGATGATATTTTCAAAGAATATATAGTGAAAAACAGCATATCTAAACAATTTCTCTGACCAAAAATTTAAAAAGCACACATTCAACTAATAATCATTACAAGTATCATTTGCAATGGAATAAACACATGTTGGAACGTCTCCAATCTCCAGAAATGGCCGCTATCTTTTTCCAACTATTCTGTGAAATTTCTATTGCCGTACATGAAAGTAGAAATCATTTAATGAATGGATTTTTTTTTTATATATTACGTGGTTTTGATAGAAACTTTTACATTTTATAACAGTTCAAATTTTTTCACAATTTTAAAAATTTGGGAACTTTTAAATAATTTTCAATTTGGGAATTTTCAATAGGTAAAATTTTGAGAGGTGGGACACCTGTTTACTCCCAAGAATAAACCAATTTTTTTCCATTCTTACAATAGTAAGTTAAACCTAACCTAAAACCATGGTTCAATCATAGTACTGTAGATAAGGTTTTTACTGCAGTTCTTAATTCCATATTTCATCGAAAATTTTGAGCCATCATTTTAAACAGCATGAACTGATTGTTCCGTTTACTATATCCATGTTACTAGTTATTAATATTTTTATTTATTTATCTATATGCCTAAAAATAGTAGATGTATATCTTGATTATAGATAAAATGTATAAAATAAGAATGACGAAATATGGAATGTAAGTGGTGGTTGATGTGTACTCCTGCGTCTTAAAGGTCTACAATTTAAATAAAATACAACTGAATCGCTGACTTATAGTAGAATTTTGAAATATACTAGATAGTTGAATATTATGGAAAAGGACAAATAATTGAATTCTTTTAAAATTAAAAAAGTTCAAATATTAATGAAATATTGTATATTTTTATACGTTTATTTCCTAATTTAAAATTTTTTTTATATCATGAAGTTTAAATTATTTTTATTTTGTGACTGTTGAATAAAAAAACTTTGTACTGTATTGGAAAAATTATTACCATATTTTTATTTCAGAGATAAAATAAATGTTTCACACAAGATTCTTTAGTAAGAATTGTGCTTAGAGAGTAAAACTTATGATTGTATAATTAGTTTAAAAGTTTTTGTTTTAATTTTATTTTGAATTCAGATGTACAAAATGAAAAAAACCCATATAGTTATTACTTTTATTATAATAATATAAGTAAAATCAATATTTTTCTTTAAAATTATATATACATGGAAGCCTTTTTTAAATGGAGGAACATATAAGGCAATTATTTTTCAATCATGAAATATCTTACCATGATCTTTAAAAATAAAGTCCTATTCATCTACTTAAAGTATCAAACTTGAAAGATTATGGTACATTTTATTACCTTCTGTTCCGGAATAGAGGAGCCCCAATGACACCAGCAGCAGTGAAACAACTCTCATTTTCATTGTGTTCAATTTCAAGTGAAGACCTAAGATCTGAATGTCTCTTCTATAAGTCTCTTACTTTATCTACTTTTACAGAGAAAATATTGCAACTGATTAAAGAGAAATTAGTGATAAAAGCAACCTTTTAATCTGCACCTTCGAGATTTTCAGTTGGAGGGCAGAATATGTACCATAAAATTATGTTATGAAATGTTATTTTCCTTTACTGTCCAAAGCAGCTATATTATCAGCAATAAAAAGTTCCAGATTCTCATGCTAATAGGGTTATAAAAATTACATTAACATAAGCTGCTTGAACTTTGTTAAGAATTTGCTCAGGCAAATCAAATATTTTGAAACAAGTGAAAGGTTGAATATCAGTTTAATGGCAATTTTTCCCATTACTGTGATTAATTCAAATTCTTGTTATCTATAAAAAAAGTGTAATATGTAAACACTATAGGGCTTATTTCCATAATCTGTGACATAAACATGCGTCTTTCTTGGAATCCTATTATCTTGTCCAAAGAAATTTCAAGTAAGAAATAAATGAAATCAATTGTTTTATACTTTTGTTAAGCATTCTAAAGCATGAAGATATTAAAACAAACTGTTCAAATTTTAATTTTCTTTTATAGATTAAAAAATATATAAATATTAACTTCATTTTTTATATTATATTAACATTTATATAAATATTAACAGAATTCTTATATAAATATTAAGAATTCTGTTTAAATGTTTATAAAATTTTACTGAGTTATAGTAGTTTAAATATCAACTTCAATTATACATTTTTAATTAGAACATTAAAATACAAGATATTACATTTTCATATTAAAAATTTCAACATTTCTGTTCTATTGCTATTTAAATATTAAAATACAGGCAATAATATCATATAAGAATAATTAATTTATTTACAAGTCTATTTGAAAAGATTTGCTTAAAATTTATCAAATATAAAATTGAAAATTATTGAAATACTAGTTTCTAAAAAATACATTTTAAAATTTTTTTAATGAAATAATATCATAAAGGCTCTGAATAGGAAAAGTCCGGAAAGCTCCAGAATAGATCTGCAATGCTTAATGATGTAGAGGGTCTAATTTGTGTAATACACATGACCTAACTGGTCCATAAATTGCATTAATATCGTCAATTCGAGATAAAATATACCGATTGATGTACATGGAGTAATGCTATACGATCTGCGCTTTCAATAAAGATATTGAAAGTGAACATATGTTAATTTTCAATATCTTTGTGTCTTCAAATTTAATTATTCAATAGACTTAAATGTTTTGAGAAATTATTGAATTTTTTTTAATGTTATTATCAGTTTTTTCTAAATTTATAAAAAGTAATACAACTAAAAATTGATGAAACAGTATATTTTTAAATCAAAATGTTTCTGTTTTGAAAAAAAAAAAAAAAAAAACTACATTTTTTAAAAGCTCGTTCCTAATTATTTTATGTCTTCTATTTTTACAACTTAATCAATTTTTGCTCCTGAGTAAAACATTATATCTATTATGTTGGAATCAGTTTTAATAAGGAAATTCTTGTTTCATTAACATATTATTTTTAAACGATTAACTTAAATGATTGTTGTAAGCTTCATTTTTCAAGAACGAATTAACCGAACTTTCTTAACGTAATGCAATGAAATTTACAATCTTGAATGATATTCTTTATTTACAAATATGCATCAATATTTATAGATTTAAATATATTAAAGCTAACTTTAAAATAATTGTTAACATAAAATACTATTTTTAAAATTATGAAACTTCAAAACCAAATATTTGAGCAATGTACATGTTATCGTGCTAATATTGGAAACACTTATGAATAAAAGTAATATCAAATACGTTTCGTGTAAGCAATAAAATGTCAACTTAGTAGCCAAATTTTATTTTTAATGTAAAACATACATAAGAAGCTATTTCAGTAATGGGGTATGTCAGAAACGGAAAATGTCAAAACTCACATACTTTCAAAGAGGGTAAAGTGTAGAAACTTGGTTAATTAAAGAAACAATGACCGAAACATCCCATAACTCAACTGCTTCCAGAGGTATGGTGTTTTAAGTCATAAAAGCATACACACAGCTCTGCGAGAGAAACTATACAAAGTAAATCACAGATTCAACATCAGTGTTGGGTAGAAAGAGAAGCTGAGTGAAAGAGACAGCTCTAGGTAATCCATATCCTAAAGAGTTACACCTAAACTCCATTGAGGGCCTATCAGACTTTATAAACAAAGTAGGTGACCCAAGACAATGGAACTAGGAAAAAAATTGGGCTTAGAGCATGGTACAAAATGCAACAATGCAGAGGTGCCACACATCTGGCAAGCTTAAGAGAAGAAGAAGAAAGAGATAGACGAGCAGATTATGAAGTCTAAAAAGAACTAAGCAAAAGGACTGCAGAATTTAATCAGAATCTGGATTTTCTAGTGCCAATAATTACCACTAGGAGCCGTTTTCATAAATAGAACATTTATGGTATTATAGATCAGATGTTATTTCGTCAATATGATTATCACAAATGTTATGTCGTAGTTATAGTTTCACAACTACAAAGCTTGATAAAAAGATAATTAAAAAATCAGGTGACTTGTCTTTCACAATTTCCTCCACAAAAGGTAGGCTATAACATTAACATGCACTTTTAGAGGACACTTGTTATGGTTTAGAATCTGAACTTAAAATTGTTTTTCTAAGTTAAGAGGACAATTGTTCAAGTATATGATTGTGTCTTTTCAATTGTCAAACATGGAGGTGGATCTGATATGATATGAGTAGCAATGATGAGGTTTATTGCTAACCAGTCGTATCATGAAAGGGAAGACCACTGGTTAAAAGTATGGTAAAATTTTAATTGGCTTGATAAATCTTATGATATGAACTTGTTTCTTGAAGGAAATGGATTTCTACCAGGATGGAATTGCTCCTATTCATGCTGCGGTACTATTCCAATGATAATTTGATGAACACGTCGATGAAATGAAATACCTATCTTGGCACATACAGTCCTTCGTCCCCCATGAAATGGAATTCATATGATCTATAGTAGAATGTTCAGTCTGAAATGATAACTTTCATCGTAATTTCTTTCGAAATTTTTACAATATTGGTATGAAGAACGATACTGTGTTCACCTAAACACTATTCAACATTGTATGCTTCGATGCCTAAAAGAATTTTAGCTGTATTTCATTCCATCATATTAGGAAATGGTTCTTTTACACTAAAAAAACTTTTCTAAAATAATTTTACTACATAACACTAAGATATTTCCATTAGTTTGATAATAACCATTATGTAAGCTAAAGATATTGTTATATAAATTACACATTTATAGCCAATTCATATAATAAAAATATTTTATCGTTATTGAATTAAGAAAAAGTCATTATCTCAAAGCAACAAGAATAAATGTATAAAAAAAGATCTTTATTTTATCTGATGATCATCAAAATTTTCTCTATTGGCTTATCTATGAAAGGTTATTTACCAACTAATCAGAACATTCGCATTTTAGTTTTCTAAAACTTTTTTTGAAGATCAAAAATTTAAAAAGCACAGAAAAGTTATTGTAGAAGGCTTTAGAGGAATGCTATCATCAAATTAGTTTTTATGATGTCCATACTCATATTCTTCTAAGACCTCACGATGTTTATTTAAAAGATCACATATTTCCCCGAGCTCTTTGATCATCTTTTAACAAGTTAAAGGTATCTTTTTCTTTAAGGTATTAATATAGATAAAGGTATCTTTTTCTTTTTAAAAACACCAACAAATTCTTTCGGTACCATGCAAAATGGATACAAATCCAATTTTTTTAAACAGTACATCCTCCAAATGAAGTCAATAAAACTGCTACATCAATTAAAATAATAACTTCTATTCATCATTTTTAAACTTGGAAGTTTGTTTCTAACGATCGATGACCTTAAGAACTACAGTCATTTACTGTTGGGCTGGGATTTCATTTAAAAGGAATTCTTTTCAACTTTTTAGAGGATTGTCAGTTCCAGGATGAAAAAAATTTAGTAGATCAAATGAAATACATCAATTTTCAAACATTTATCGAAAACAAGAATAAAAGTAATCACTTGTTAATACAAAAGTATTTTTTGTAAGCACGATTATATAAGCTTTATTCTGCAATGAGAAATGGTGAGGTATTTCTAAATTAGTTTAGCTAATTGAGTACCATGAAGTTAATTTCAAAAAAATTAATTTAAAAAAATAACTAATTTTTTGGTAGTATAAGAGTTTTCATAGTTAATTAAATGTTTCATTTAAGCTTTGATTCTGCTAAGATATCAAATGCAAGAAAAGTTTTATAAATGATTGAAGTAAGTCTCTAGTAATTACTCTTGTAATTATCTAATTAAATTTACCTTTAATTAGTATTCTTATTGCTAAAACAATTTTATCTTTGTATCAATACAAATATCACAATAAACTTGGTATAATAATTTAATGAATATGTTTTTATTTAACTGTCTTTAAAATTAAGTTCTTTTAAAAGTATCACACACGTATGGCCACTAAAATTTTAAAGCTTTATTTCTTTGTGTATTATAAATAAATACTTCAGAACAATTGTAAACTAAACTAATTTATAATGATAAATATACACGTGAAAAAGTTTTGTATTGGTTCGCTGTGTTGAGCTTTTTCACAAGAGTTAGCTCTTTGATATCCACGTTTATCATTGTTATCATATAACCATTGAGTTTGCGATCTCACGACAACGTATAAGGTTTACAGAGAAGTTTGGTTTAAGTTCTTAAATTCTGATAGTGAACATAGCTTAATAAAAATTTATCTGTTGTCGAGATTATTTTGCATAACTATGTATATATGTGTGTTCCATTAAACTAATTCATAGTACTTTACATAACAACAGTACAATAAGTACCATGGTTTGAGCGAATGTGATTAGATATATGTATGATTGTGAGAAAAAAAAAAAGAATTTTGTTTCATCTAATCTTAAATAACAACTAGTTTGGCATAAAAAAATGCCAGTATTATCGCAAAAACATTTAGAATGGAACAGATACGTGCATTATTATATCAGCGAACATTAACATTTAAATACATATGACCTTATATGTGTTTCCAAGTGGGATTTGCCACCAATTAGTTAATGATGTTAAAGTATTCCATGTTAAGCTTCCCACTACTATTTTCGATAATAATTTCCGTAACATGCAACACAATTTTTATATAGGATCGTTTGATCAAGAATATCAGCACATTATATTTCCAGCATGTTATCCAGGTCTAAATCCTATTTAAAATATTATAAATGCATTAGAATTAAAGTTCCTATTTGAAAAATAACCTCCAATAAATAAGACACTTATATTCTAGCAGTAAAAGAAAAACAAAAATTTGATTCTATAGCTAGTGGACAACATTAGAAGAATGCTATGATGTCCTTTATTTGTGCCAACTTCTGTATTGAATAATATGTATTCTGTGTTGAACATATATATATATATATATATATATATATATATATATATTTTCCCAGAAATTTCCAAGCAACAAAAATAATCCAATATTTGAAGCTTCAAAATTTTATATAAATCTTTCTCCTATGAAATATATACAATTTATGTAAGATATAAATTTTTCAATTTTATGTAAATGTTGAAGATGAAATGATTTTCAATACTTTGATGGGGGTATTGAAAATTTAGTTTTGGGAAAAGAGGTATATCTGAAATTTGTATATTTTGTTGCGTGTTACATTTCCAGATTGGGAACGGATAATTACATTTAAATACCTGATTATTGTTTCTTATTTGTCAATTAAAATTAATCCTACGAGAAAAGTCACATTCATAATTCGAGAAACTATGTTTATTTTGTGTGATGGAATTACAGGAGGAAGCATTTCTGCTAACCAGCTGGCTATAGGTGATGAATATTTATAAAGATATGTCTAAAATATTGCTACTTTCCAAACAGTACAGCAAATAATTTGAATTCTTTAATATCAATAGACTGATGTTGAAGCTATAGAATGTTAGTTTATTATAGAATGGGGCATTCTTATTCATCGCTGTTTGACTGGAGTTTTCAGAATAGATCATTGATATTAGGCTTGTGCGTGGGTGGACAAGGACTAAAAATCAAAACCAATTTATATGTCTGCAATATCACCACTTTCCGAACAGTAAAGTAAATAATTTGAATTCTTTAATATAAATTGATTAATGTTGAAGCTATAGAATGTGGCTTTTCTTTATTTTCCCTTCTCTTCTCGTCTAATGATCGACCGATCCATAGATCCAGTGGTGAGGTCCAATTGAAGCAGTGGGCTGGAACTGAGCATTTAATTTTGAAAGATTGGGTGCTCATCAACATTCATCTCAGTTTGACTGCAGTTTTCGAAATATATGGTTGATATTAGTTTTGTGGGGGGGATGGCCAAGGACTAAAACTGAAAATCAAGCTACATCAATTCTCAAAGAAAAGCATCGGGAGGGATTATCCGCAACAGTCTCTGATGAGGACTGCTAAGAGTAGGTGGACAAATTAATTCGGGAGAATCTTCGGATCAAAATACATCTTAATACTATAGTCATCATGAGGAAGTGGAGATGCTATTTGGCACTTTTGGAGAAAGCAGTCACCATAATTCTTCGCAGATAGCAGGAAGAATCTTATTCCCTATTGGTACAAGTGTAATCCTCGTAATCGGGACTATGTTAAAAATGATAATAAGCTTTTGAAGCTGCCATTACAAATTTCTACTGATATTGCTATCCATAACACAAATAAAGACTAAAACTCAAAATCAAGCTACATTAATTCTCAAAGAAAAGGGTACTTTGAGGTATTACTTCCCAAATCACTTTCGAAGGACGTATTATGAATCAATTTAATGGTTTATTAAGGGTTCTGATTGAATAGAAATGATTAAATTATTGATAGGTATTTTTTTTCGTTTAGTACAGGGCTTCTTAAACTATGGGTCGCGACCCCAAATGAGGTCGCGTAGCAAAATTCTGCTGTCGCGAGAGATTTTAATGTCAAATATTTATATATACCATTTTATAACATCACTAGAGTTGGCGGAATACAGTAGACTTGCAGCGTCTTGACACGCGAGACACAGCGTCTAGACAACCTGCAGCTAAACAATGATTCAATAAGATTGACTGTAATGTGAATTAGTGGAGTATTGACGTTCTTCTAGTCTGGTCAATTGTCAGTGTCCCGCCTTAACAAGATTTTAGTTTTTTTTATTTATTCGGTAATTAATAAATCAATTATTATGTGCAATATTTTATTTTTATATTATTGTATTTTAGGATCAAAACAATTTTTGGCCATGGATAAATGGCTGAACTTAAATGAGAATGGTAATGACGCAGATGATAATGCTACAAACTCTTCTCAGGCAGGACAAAGTATTCGAAAACAGGAATCTAATGTGCGAAAAAGAAAATATGATGAGTCTTTTCTTCAAATTGGCTTTACATTTGAAAATTGTAAGGGAATGAACAACCTCTTTGTTTGATCTGCAATGAATTATTGGCTTCGGAGAGTATGAAAACATCAAAATTAAAAAGACATCTTGAATCAAAGCATGTTTCGTATGTCAATAAACCAAAAGAATATTTTGAAAGACTGTTTAAATCTTTAAATAAAGAAAAGAAAATCTTTGATAAATTTATAACCGTTAATGAAAAATATTTACTAGCGTCATATGAAGTTTCATACTGTATTGCTAAAAATAAAAAACCGTTCACCATTGGAGAAGATCTTGTGTTACCTGCTGCTATTAAAATGGTAGAAATACTACATGGAAGAAAATATGGCGATGATATTCGAAAAATTCCTTTGTCGAACGACACTGTCTTGAATAGAATTTCTGATATTAACAAGGAAATCAATTAGTACAACTTATTACAAGAATTAAAGAAAGCCCAAAATTTTCAATTCAGTTGGACGAAACAACTGATATTACTAAATTAGCTCAGTTGTTAGTATATGTCAGATACGTTTATAAAGAAAGCGTGGAAGAATTGTTATTTTGTCGTCCTATGGAAGACCATACTACAGGGAAAGACATATATTGTAAAGTTGACGAATTTTTAAAAGCAAAAGATTTAGAATGGAAAAATTGCTGTTGAATATGCACAGATGGTGCAAGAGTGATGACGGGCAAAAATATTGGTTTTAAATCATTTTTTCAAGCTGGTCGTTATGATCATAACTTTTACTCACTGCCTTATTCACCGAGAAGCTCTTGCAGCAAAAAAGTTAGCACCAGAATTGAACGATGTGCTTCAGGATGCTGTTAAGATCATAAATTTTATTAAGAGCCATGCCCTTAACAGCCGCTTATTTACAAATCTCTGTAAGGATACAGATTCCGACTGCACAACTTTGTTATTACATGCAGAAGTAAGATGGTTGTCAAGAGGTCAAAATTTAAGAAGATTATTGTTATTAAAGGACGAGATCGAAATATTTTTAACCGAACGAAAATGTGAACTTGCTGCTTTTTTTCAAAATGACTTATGGCTATCCAAGCTGTGTTATTTGTCAGATATTTTAGCGAAGTTAAACGATCTTGACTTGTCTCTTCAAGGAAAACTTGCGATATATTTACTTCAAATGATAAAATTGAAAGTTTTGTTAAAAAGATTAACATTTGGAAAAGTAGGGCCGAAAAAAATTCGTTCGAAATGTTTTCCAGTGTCGACAATTTTATAATCGAGGAAATTCATTGTAAAACTTTTATTGCAAAAATTATTGTAGATCACTTAAAAGCGCTAGAAATACAGTTCCGTACATATTTTATATTAAATATTGATTTCCAAAAAATAGTTTGGATTCCAAAGCCGTTTTGGATTGGCTTAAGTGAGATTGATCACCTATCACTTAAAGCTCAAGAGGAGTTTGCTGAGCTTTCGAGTGACTCAAACTACAATTTCAAAAAAAGCTCTTGACTGAATTCTGGATCGGAACTAGAACTGAATTTCCCAAATCGCTGATATGGCGTTAAATGTATTTCTGCCATTCAACACCACATATTTATGTGAAGTTACTTTCTCAGCTTTAACACATATTAAATCCCAATATCGTTCAGCGCTAAAAAATGTTGAAGAGGTCTCACGTCCAGTAGTTTCAAACATTCCACCAAGATTTGATTTGTTATGCAATAAAAAATAGACACATCCACCTCATTAAATTTTTTTTTAATATATTTTAATTTAATACTTACCACGCAACTACTTGAATATATTCGAGCGAATTAAGACGGTCAGAATCCACTTTTATTTTTGAAACTATTATAAATACAATTTAATAATATTTTTGGTGCAGTTTTTAATTTTAGATTTTTGTATGTTTCAAAACGAATTCTAAAACTATATATTTTCATATCTATATGTATATTGTTACCTAATAAATAAATCATCAAAAAATTATAATTTATTTTTCTTTTATATTTGTATGGGGTCGTCAAGGCTGGTTGGTTGGGTTTTGTGGCGCAAGGTCCAATGAGGACAAGCTGCGCCAAATGGGGTCGTCAAGAAACTCGCAATCATAAATGGGGTCGTGAATGACAAAAGTTTAAGAAGCCCTGGTTTAGTATCATCTGCTTCATGTTCTAGTTTCATCTTTTGTGTAAATGTTTTCCTAGCATTTCCGGCATTTTTTTTTTACATCAATCTGCTTGGTATAAGTTTTTAAAATACAAATTTTTTTATTTCATTTTAACCTTCTCACCTTTAATTTTAAGTTGTTCACTTTTTTTTTTATTGAATTTAGAGAAATTAAGCCTAAAACTATTTAATTTTTTAACTAAAATATATAATGCAGTTGTAATTTATTATCTTAATTTTCTTAGTAAAGCTGTAAAATTTATTTATTAGAAATAAAAATATGTCGTGGTATAAAGTAGAAATGATTATCGTGTATAAACGTTATTTTTCATTCAATTTTTTTTTTCATTTGCTTTTACCGAGAATGCGATTAATTTGAATGTAATCTAAGCACAAATTTTTATTTGAAATATTTGATAAAGGGAACTATATATGATATTTAAATGAGTCTTTTCCAGAATAAAACTATATAAATTAAGCAACATGAGAGTTTTAAACAAAAAAAAAAAAAAAAAAAGAAAAGAAAAACATGTGGCTTTAAAAAGATTCAATACAGTCAAAGACACGTTAGAAAAGATAGTTTAAAATATGTTCAACATGGTGCAGGTAACATGCAGACACCAACACATCATATAAAATTATACACAAATATAGTTTAATTAAAAACAAACAAAAGCATTTAGGTAAATCATTTATTTATTCTTAAGAATTCTTATTTCAGTATAATATATGTTTACTCAAATTTTATTTTCGTACATTCTATACTCATTGAATTTATTCTTAATTATTTCATGATTTCTTAAAAAGAATATTACATATCAGCTTTTCTAAGAAGCATTTCAAATGGACTCAGTGTTGTGGTAGATGGTGCTTCTGTTGTTGCTTGATCAGTGTTACTACCACTAGTTAGTTCTTTTGAAGCTTTCACTACACCTTTTATGAATTTAGAAAACCAACTCCCACCCGATGAACCTTTATTTCCACTGTTACCTTTATTATTATTTTTTGTTTTATCTGAGCTTCCTAGAGTATTGCTGTTATCTGCTGGAGTAGTTTTTTCTGCATTTCCACTATTATCGTTTGTTGCTAAGTTCCAGGATTTCATCATTTGTCCAAATCCTGAAAATCCTTGTCCATTCATTCCCGTTTGATTTGGAACTGCTTCTCCATCTCCCATTTGACTAGGAGCTTTTTGTTCATTCATTCCTCCTAATCCAGGAAAACCTTGTCCACTCATTTCCTTTTGGATAAAAAATCCTTGTCCATTTTTTCCTTCCTGTCCTGGGATTCCTTGTGCATTTATTCCTCCTTGTCCACTATTTCCCATTTGATTAGGAACATCTTGTTTATTGAACCCCATTTGATTAAAAACTCCTTGTCCATTCATCTTCAGCTGATTAAGAACTCCTTGTCCATTCATTCTCATTTGGTTAAACCATCCTTGCCCATTCCTTCCAGTCTGGTCTGGCATTCCTTGTCCATTTATCCCACTCTGCCCTGGTAATCCTGTTCCATCCATTCCCCCTGTCCCTGGAGTTCCTTGTCCATTCATTGCACCTTGATTTGGTATTCCTTGCCCATTCATTCCTCCTTGTCCAAATAAGTTTTGCCCCACGGATCCAAACCAATTACTTTGCATCCCATTTTTCATTTGTCCATCTTTCCACCATTGTGATCCTCCAATATCTGGCATCTTCAAATTTGGTTGTCCAAAGTTCATCATTTGTCCACTATTTCCTCCTTGTCCGCCATTCATATCTGGAAATTTTATATTTGATTGAACATTTTTTAAAATTTGCCCAACATTTCCTCCTTGAAATGCAGTTAAGTCTGGAGTTTTGAAATTTGGTTGAAAATTTTTAATCATACTATTTACCCCACCTTGCAATCCTTTCATGTCTGGTATTTTTATATTAGACTGGATATTTTTCCACATTTGGCCCATACTTCCTCCTTGAAGTTTGCTTGTATCTGGCATTCCTAAATTTGGCTGATCATTTTTCATAATTTGTTGGTTATTTTCATTTTGCATATTAGTCATATCTGGTTTCCCAAGATTTATTTGGTCATTTGGACTAAAGGCTTGTATTGTGGTGGCCAAATTTGGTAATGGCGTTGTCCCCCTGCCTGAATTTGAAGTTTTTGGTCTTCCACATTTTCCTATAAAAATTCAGCAAATGAGAATCGTTTAAGAAATTTAGAATGAAGTAAATACTTAAAAAAAGTCATAATTAAATTAATTGATTAAAAACTGTTGATTGAATAATGAATAGTTAAAATAATTTGCAAATGTTTTATCAAAACTGTCATGAAATACAAATTTAACTGCAAAATTTTTATAGTGATTTCAACTGGTTATTTTTATTCAGTAAATTTATATACGCGAAAAATAAATAAAACTACTAATATTTTTTTACAAGTATAAAATTACCTCCACCAGTGCTTTCATTTGCTAAATCAGAGTTATTATCAGCATTTAAAGCTCCAATATCTCCGTTATTTCCTGTTCCAGCAGCACTATCATCTTGCTCTCCTAGCATAAAAAACTTTTAGGTGACTTCAAATATAGCAAATTCGGAAAGTAAATATTTTAAAATTAAGAACTTAAGCTTTACTTTTTATATTTTACAAAAAAAATATATACCTGCTATACCTCCTATTCCACCAATAGGATTAACTAAAAAAATAAAGAAAATAATATGAGAAGATGGGAGAAGTTTTTTTTAAATATATCACATAATTTAACTGATATATCATATTTTCACATACTTCAGCTCGTCTCTAATAATGATAATAATTGCTTACTTTTTGGGCTATCAGGAAGTGGAATATCTAAAAATAAAAAAACAATAAATTTTGAAAACGATTTTTTAATTTTTAAGAATCGATTGAATTTCATTAACTTACTTTGATTGACAAACATGCCATTGAATCCTCCGATGCCATCTAAAATAAAGAAATTCATTGTTAGATTCTAAACAAACTTTGTTTATCATAATGAAACCTTAAAAAGCAACAGAGATTTTCCTTCTATAGTCAGAGATAATCTATATTTTCTATATTTTCAGATAATCCAGTTGGAGAAATGCGAATCACTTCTAGAGCCTCGCATTTCTCCAACAGGATTATCTGAAAGATTACAAAAATTCTATGCAGCCTATTAGGAAAAACTTTATTATTTTATAACATACTATAATAAATTATTTTTTATTGTTTAAATCAAAAGAAAATACTAAGAAAATAACAAAGGAAGAAAAAAATTCAATATTTTTACTGTTCGGGTTGACATTTGGTGGAATATCTAGAAAAAAAAAAAAAAATCAGATATATATTTTACTGTCTTAAAAACGTTCTATAATTATTGAACTGCTATATTATTAAAAGTTTTTTGATTACTTTGATTTACAGATGATCCTCCAAATGCACCTCCATCTAAATAAATAAATAAAATAAAATAAAACAAATAAATAAATATATCCTAATATGTCCTAACGATTAAGACAAAAAAAAAAAAAAAAAAAAAAAAAAAAGAAAGAAAGAAAGAAAGAAAGAAAGAAAAAATATTATAAGCTTATATTTTGAGCCTCCTATTACTACCAATTCAATCAATTTAAAATCAAAAATTAGGAATTTAATCAGTAAAGTTATTTTTAATTGTTTAAAAATAACTTTACTGATTAAGTTATTTTTAATTGTTTAAATGAATAGAAAATCAATATATTTTATTGCTTAAATCAATAAAAAATACTAAGAAAAAAGGAAGAAAAGAATAAATATGTTTACTGTTTGGGCCGACATTTGGTGGAATATCTAGAAAAAAAAATCCCACTTGTATATTTTACTGTTGAACACTTTAAATACTGTACACTTTAAATAACTGAATAGCTATTATTAAAAATTTTTTATTACTTTGATTTCCATATGGTCCTCCAAATCCGCCTCCATCTAAATAAATGTATATTAATATTTCAAGTTAGAAAATGTTTAAATAATCTGTCTTAACAATGAAAACATAAAAAAAAATTATAAGCTTACTTCTCGAGCCTCCTATCCCACCAAATGGATTATCTAAACGAAAACAAAAATTATGAATTTAATCACTAAAGTTATTTTTATTGTTTAAATTAATAGAAAATACTAATAAAATAACAAAGGAAAAAAATCAATATTTTTACTATTTGGGCCGACATTTGGTGGAATATCTAGAGAAAAATCAGATTCGTATATTTTAATGCCATAAAAAATTTTCTATAATTATTGAGTTGCTATTAAAATTTTTTTGATTACTTTGATTTCCAGACGATCTTCCAAATCCACCTCCATCTAAAAAAATTTATATATCAAGATAAAAGAAAGTTTAAATAACTGGTCTTAACGAAGAAAATAAAAAAAAAA
>JAPDSC010104043.1:0-14384 GCA_026290005.1 Latrodectus geometricus
TCTCGTTTATCAAGTATTAGCTATTGATTAAAAACCATTAATTTAAATGAGAATATTTAGTATTAACCATCAAGTTAAAAGAGAAAGCAATAGATAACTGTGCTTATATAAATACTTTAAAATAATCATACCATAAAAAAGTTTTGTGTGCAGATACTTAGAAAAGAATATAGTCTAAAATCTGTAACTAATTTTATCAAAGTTACTATGAAAAGGTAGTTTGAAAATTTTGATATATAATAATAACAATATATCGAACATTAAAATTCTGAAGTTTATACCCACTATTAAATGGCACAATAGTTTACCATTTAATTATTATGTAAATACCTCAGAGAATAATCATAACATAAAAGCAATCGTGTGAAAATACTTAGAAAAGGATCAAGTTAAATGGTTATTCAAATATTCGATACAAATTCTCTTGTAAATTTACTTTTAATTGACATGACATGACTCATATTCCTTTGAAGAGCTTTTATCGTTATCTGAATAAATTGTGATTGTTGGATTCAAACTAAACGATAAGCCATTTTTTTAAAATTTTGATCTTTTATCAATTTTTAGTCTTCTAAATTTATCATTAAAGCAAAAAGATAAAGCACTTAATGTTCTAGGAGATAAAGAATTCTTAATGTGACAGCTCTCTAGATAAAAGTTGAAAGGTATTATATGTAGTTATCTTTTCCTGTTCTCAGCTAAGTTTGGAATAGTTGACTTCTTAAATTTATGAACGTAGATAGGAAGAGGACAATGCTATTGATGAAGGTACTGTCGCATAGATTTTTTCTAAGAGTTCCAATAGAACCTTATGCGTAAGTAATCTGAGAGATTTAGATTCTTATTTATGGTCAGATATTCACTGATCTTTGATGAAGATAAAAAATGAAAGAAATTAAGAATGAGAAAGACCACAATGCTAAATGTTAGAGTTTAATTTTTTCTGAAAGTTCCTATATGAGTTTTTGAACACGAAAGTTCTCCGTTAAAGATATTATTTTAGTATTTTACCTGAATTTCTCGTTTGAGTTTTTGATACATACAAAATTAATTTGTGTTGCGAATTTATACAAGCGAGGAGGAATTTGCATACATAAGGATACCATGATTTGTACAGCTTTGTTAATAGCTTAATTTAGCCTAGTTAATAACTGAAGTTATTAGAGGCATCTAGTAAATTAGAGGCATAGTAAAGTGATATAATCACGCTAATATAAAATATTTACAATTGTGTTTATGAAATATTTACGAAGAAGTATGAAAACTTGATATAATACAGAATATAATCCTTAATATTAAGCATACAACTTATAGATTATATTTCTTCGTCATAAATATATAGAATTTCATTACCATAATTGTTTATTCAAGAGAAATGGTACACTGATAAAAATTCGAAATACTTTTCTTGCAATACTTTATGTAATGAAGTAAAGAAAGTTTCAATGTATCACATTTCGCAATAGTAAATTTTAAATATTTTGTTAGTTTAAAAATACTTTAAACTTATAACTCTCTCTTCTCATTTGATTACTTAAACTATTATTAACGGAAGCTAAATTTAATTGAATATTTCTTAGAATCATATAATTTTGAAAAACACTTTGAATTGCTTATCCATAAAGCTCATATGAAAAATTTTAATATGTATAAAATAATTAAAATGCAGTTATTAACACATATGAAAGAAAAATACATTAAACATAAGAAAACAATCCTTTGGCCAAATTCTATAAACTGTTTGCATCATTGAAGGTAAAAATTATTTGGCAGAAAAAAAATACAGTATATACTCTCCCATTCTTAGGAACTCGAGGGGAATTATAAAACAGTAAAGGAATGTTCATAAAATAAAATAATTAGACCTTGAAACTATTTCTTTTACCATCATGCTCACTTTATAAAGTTTTATTAGAAAACATTATTTTTATTGCATGCATTATATAAAAATATGCAAACTAAAATTCATGATTAAAAACAATTCTTACTTATTTTATTGAGGAAAAAACAGTTAAAAATAATCACACTGTATTCCATTTCAAAGCTACATTTTTGAAAACCCATTTTTAGATATGGATATAAAATTTTTAATAAAAATAAAAATTATAAAGCATTTACCTGTTATTTTTTAAAAACAATAACAATTAAAAAATAACTAGTAAATGTTTTATTTGTTATTTTTAAAAATAACAGGTAAAAGCATTTACCAGTTATTTTTCTTTAAAAGTACCTTAATCTTGTTAGCAATTCACGTATTTGTTTTGCTGAGAGTCGAACCGCTAAACCGTTTTCTTTATGTTTGATAAAAAAAAAAGTATTTTTTGAATTCCAATGTATTATTTTCTTAATTATTTAATCATCTAATATTTCCTTTAAGAACAAATTAGAACTGAATCTAGATTCAAAAATTCCTGAAGTGAAATCTGGAGGAGAAGTAGATTTCTTTGTCGATAACCATGTATGAACTATTTGTCTTCACTCAAGTCATCAGATAAATTTTTTCGTGTATCTCTCCACTTTTATCTGTTACATATATATAGCTATAAATAATAACGGACCATTAAAATATCAATTATGCTATTAAATTTTTCCAATATTACAAAACGATATCATTAAAATAATGTAACAAGTTATAACACTTTCTAATTTATTAATAACATACTTATTCTAGTGTGAATTTTTAATGAATAAAAAGTAGGCAATTTTTCTGTCTAAGTTTATACACATTTTTTCAACTTATAAATAACAAATCATTTTATCCTTTACTGAGGAAGACAGTATTTTCCAAAACGAAAAGAACATTATCATAACCATCGATGCCACTTCATGACTGCAAATATTCTCCGAAAAAGTGTGGGAAATGAAGGATGTTAAAAATGTTTGAAACACCTGCACACATCAATGAATAAAAAAGAAGGAAAAGGTCAAGCATGGTTTGTATTACTGCAGGGCCTTTTCGGAGGAAGCTATTTGGAGACCGAAAATCTGACGCAACGAGGTTCCTGCTTATCTTAGGTAGAAAAACTGGGGCACCTGCCCGCTGGACACGTTTACGAATGCCCGTGAGAAAGAAAAAGATGAATGAAAGTGAATGTGTTTTTTCGCCTTCTCAGAAGATGGAAAAGAATTTGAGGACGTGATGTCCTGAAAAAGACCTGTTATGCAATTGGCGAAAGGATGCTTCGATGCTATTATTAAACACCACAAGGCAATTTGGTTTATTTATAAAAAACGAGAATTTAACTCAGGGTTATTTAATAAAACACCAATAAATTTATTTAGGATTTCTATCCAAAAATTAGAACTCTTTAAGCATTGACTTTTCTATGAAATTATTGGTTATTTCGAAAAAAAGAGCTCGATGAGCACTCATAGGACTCCACCTAGAAATGCAATTGCCAACCTTTATTTGACAAATTAATTAAAATTTTTACTTAGAAAGGAAAGATAAAAATAATCTTATTTTTATCTTTTTTTTTACTTGAAACTGAACACTTAAATAGTTAGAGCTTTCGACTTCGGTTTAACAGCTAATAGACTCAATATTCATTTTATTTTTCGCTTGCATGCTTGAAGTTGGTTCTAATTCCTGTTTGAATTGTAAAATACATTAGATTAAATTTTCACTTGAAAAATTTTCCGCTGAATAAAAATCAGACTAATCTACATTAAAAGGATTTTTCACCTTAAAAGCGTGAAAAAATGTTGCTTTGAAAAATAGAGTGACACAATTTGAAAGATGATATAAATATTAATTTTTATACTTCAACCAGAATGTTTAAAATCATGATAATTAATTGAAACTCATATGCTCTTTTCATGTGACTTTCAATTAAGTAAATCTTTTAGTGTTATTTTATTGAATTAAATATAAAAATTAATTTTTAGATCTCTGTAGATTCACTTTAATTGAATAATTTTGTTTCTATTATTTTTCCCTTATTTTTCAGAATCGGGAAAAAACACCTCATCGTATTGTGATTAAAAACATAGATCGACTCCAATCCAGCCAATGATATTCGTTCTTTAATTCTGTTAAGTACTATTAAGACTCTACGATGAAATGAGATTTTCAAACAGAAGTCAACAGATTAAATGTCATCTTCATTATTTGACTCCAGCTCTTAATATAACATCGTATTCAAATGTTTCTTAATAATTTTTGTGTACGATAACCAATATCGCATTTAAAAAATCCGAAATCTGTATAAATATATTCAAATAAATGTAGAAATTTAAATTTTTTCCATTTCTATTTTAATTTTTAACACATTATTTATGAAAGGAGAATTCATATTTAAACAGTAAATTTGATCCAAACTTAAGAAATTAGTTACTATTTGATTTTGGAACACTTTTTCACTTTTTTTCTTTTTACCTCGAAAACGTGAGGTAAATAGAAGAAAAGCAAAAAAGTGTTTTACTTTTTTTTCCCCAAAAAGAAAAAAAAATTGTTTTCCAAAAAGAAAAAAGATTGCTTTATTTTTATTTTATTTTATTTATTATCATTATTTTTTGGAAAATTGAAGTAAATCAAATAGAGTCGTTTCAACAAATAGGTTTTTTTGATATATTTTTTTCAAGTCTCTTTCATTATATTTAAATAGCTACAATATCCAAAAGGTATTATTGCATTTGACAAAGCTAATATGTCATGGGTCAGAGATTTCGAATATATAAACCAATGATGCGCGCTAAGTGCATCGAATAGAACATCTTTCTGTTACTTGAAAAGAAGTTATTTGTGGCAAAGTATTAACCCGATAACTCTTGATGGATGAATGCTTTTTACTTTCCTCTGGCAAGATGGACAAAGTAGAATTTATGACTTTTTGAGATTAATATACCAGATTAGAGTGTCACTGTAATTCCGTTTTTGTTTACAGAAGTTGTAAAACTTATTCTTTTACCATTAGAAGATCATCTTTATGTGAGTTGAACAGCAAGGGATGCTTAAAAATAGTAGATTACTTTCAATTGTTCGGAAAATAGACTAAAGTATCAAAAAATTTGTTTCTCTAGAATCAAGAGATTCCAATTTCTAGTGTAATTAATTAATTCTATTAATTAATTCAGTGGAATAGACAATTTTTTAACTTAGTTTTAAATGTGTACACGTTAAATCAAAGCCTATATAATTTCTGGCTTAATATACATAAGCTGGTATGGAAAATGAAGATCATTATTTGATCGAAATTAATATATGATCATTATTAAAAGCTATTTTTCATTATGGCATATATTCAATACGAATGTAACTGATTACCATCCTTAACTTGATTCAAATAAACAAATGGCAATTTTTCATATTTCTATGCAAATCTTTCTTCAAAATGGTTTAAATATTTCAACTTTAAAAAATGTCCTTTATCCATTTTTTTTTTCGAAAAAAAGAAAAGTGTAAATATTTTGAGCTGAAAACAAGGATTTTAATGAGACAGCATATTTTCATGAATGACATGAAAATTAATTGCATGTTGAGACATGTGTTTTCTGTAGAGCAAAATGTAATCATAAAACTTTCTTTCATTTTATTCTCTTCACTATAAAATTCATGTTGGAGAAAGGCAAAAGTCTAAAAGATCTAAAGGAATTTCATTTCATATTCTACATACACGAAAAAAATTCTTTAACATATTAATTTCATAAAGGTTCTTAAAATTGAATTTCAATGCTAAAAGATAACTTTTTTACTAAAACGTAACCAACAAAATCTTGTCTATAGAGCTGCGTACGAAAAGACAGAAAACCAGATTTGAGAGACAGTATCCAAACACAATTGATATAACAATGGAGGTGAATCTTAAACAACTATTTGTAAATATATATAATTGTTGTGATATTAATTCTGATCATTCAAAGTTTACTTAAATAGCAACTGCTTGTATGTGTAACATCATGCATGAAAAAGAATTCCCTTATGTGATCAGTAAAGACTATTTTTTGGTGAAAATGTGCTTTAGGTCCCCTACTTGGCGCGTTTTCAAAATCACCGATGCCATGGCTAAAATTCTACCACTATTTCAAAGTGAAACTTAATTAGCGACCAATGATAAGGCTAAAACAAAAGAGTAATTAATGAGCATGCGCGAAAAAGCGCTTTAAATTCGCGAGTTGGCGAAGTAGGGGACCTAAAGCGCAATTTAACCTATTTTTCTACTGAAAATATTCAAAAACTTTAACATCTGTTGTCTAAATTAAAGCAAATTTTATTACTTTTTGCAATGACAACATACGACGAGATTAAAACCATATTTGTCTGTATTTACATGAAGATTATTTCTAAAATAAATTTATTGGAGAAATGGAGCAACATTTTCTATTCAAATGTTTTTTAATTACGTTTTATTATTTTTCTATGTCTTAAGATGTAAAACTGATTATAATTTTCATGTGCATAGTTGGTGAGATATTTTCAAAATGTCATGATTCACGAATGACAAAAATTAAAAATAAATAAATAAATTTTTAAATTAAAATTCATTAAATCGATATTAAATCATCTCTAACATAGTGACAATTAAATATTTGTAATTCATATTTCACCGGATTGGATTTTGTATAATCAATTTTACATAGAGATAAGTTATTCCATAGATAATAATAATTTGGGAATTTTTCTTAAAATAAATCTGCCATCTTATATTTCCAGTGACTATCAAACTCCAATTGCTTTAAAAAAAAAAAAAAAAAAAAAAAAAAAAAAAAAAAAAAAAAAAAGCTTACCTATATAATATTAGAACTCCAAGATTAGATACAATTTATCGATATATTACAACTATTACATTAGTTTAAATATCGAATTAAATTCATTTACTAAAAGATTTTCCCAATTAGCATTATTTCTAATATTTTTTAACAATATACATTGCTTTTAGTTAAGTTTTAAATTTTATTAAATATGCGTTTCCGCAAATTATAATGAGATCGAATATTTATTCTAGTCTATAAATCCTGTTTTCAAATAATATGATTAAATATATTAATTACAAATAAATTAACTGGTTTAAAAAATATAATTTCAGATGCTTTTAACAATATTTAATGATTTATAGTTTAAACTATCATAACTCTATATTTATATAATTTATAAGCAACTTTTATTGATTCAGTGCATTAACATTACAATTAGATTATACACAATACCATGGCTTTTATGGCTTTGAGCACTTATCACTATTTCTTATTCTTGATATACTAATGTGTGTGATAGCGATTCTTATAATAGAGAGTAGTCATCAATTTTCTTAAGCAATTTAAGACACCTGCGTGATATCGAAAAAGTGTGGCACTATGTACTTATCAGCACTCTGTTTCTTTTGAAAAATGGTATCTAACTAATCAAGCCAGTTTAAACCTCTGACACGCCCGGCTAGCTCAGTCGGTAGAGCACGAGACTCTTAATCTCGGGGTCGTGGGTTCGAGCCCCACGTTGGGCGTCATATTTTTGGAATTCATTTGTGCACACAATATTACAAGAGTTTAATTCTAATACTGATTTCTAAGGGATTCATGTTATATAATTAAAAAATAAATAGATTGTTGCCATCTAGACAATTAGGTAATATTATATAATTTTATATATAAATATACATTCATTGATCCTATTTATATTTGATTATCCAATAAAATGTTTCACTCAGTTTTTAGAAAAAAAAAAAAAAAAAAAAAAAAAAAAAAAGCTTTCATTCCTTGTTTTCTAGTAAAGGTTTAGTTACTGGGGAAATCAAAAGAAAATGAAAACTAAATAAAAAGCAACAATAAATAATCCAAAAGCTTTTTAATACTCTATTTCAATAACAAACAATTAAATAATACTACACATGAGGCAATTAGTGTTTTCATAGTATCGTTGTAGGGTCTAAAAAATTAATTCATTTTTCTTTCTTAACATAATTGATTGCTGTATTTTATTTTAAATGTTAAATGTAATTGTCTTTTTCGTAAATTTTTTTATACATTTTTAATAATTATTAATCTACATTTATATTTACTTTTAATATTTTGATTTTTAAGGCAAAATAAATGTGACCAGTGGTTAGAAGATGACATATTTTTCAACGATAAAATGCTTTTTTTCTTTTTTGATATAAAAAGTAAATTTGATAGAAGCTAGCCCAGGAAATATTCTTAAAAATTTAACGACCATTCACTGTATTTTATTTTTTAAAGAAGCGTTTCACAATCCATAACAATCATATAAATTTTAAAGTTGAAACCTATGCACAATTATAATTGGAAGAGAAATACACAACTCTTCCTCTCTTAGCTCTTTAATTTATCATCGGAATAAAATAGCGTGATCTTGATAAGATGCCTTATTGAAAAATTTAACACCAGTAGAAGATATTATTCAAATAAATTTTTCACTTAGTATTTACGACTCTATTCGTTTCTCGTTTGATTTTGTTACTTGCAGAGTTGTTATTATTTATTCTGCTCATTAATTTTTAACAGGCTACATAGAAATTTATAATTCAGCAAATTTATATATATATTCAAAGTGACATGCAAAGATTGAAATTCAAAAAGTTTTTATCACAGAAACATTTTCGGAAAATTCCAATTTTCCAATTATAATTTCAATCAAAAAAAATTATTCTATTTTTTAAGAATCAGTGAATTCAAACACCTTATTTGCAATTTGCGTATTTAATTTTTGCATCTTCTGAAAATATATTTAACATTTTAAATAATCATGAAGAATTGTCCGATAAAAATATCAGAATAAAGCCAATGCAATGGTGTTTTGTAAATATATTGATGTCACGTTATGATGCCATTTGTACCTGACATAACAAGGACTAGTTGCTCTTTTTCTATCTCATCCTACGCCTTGCGCTCTATTGATGCATCAAAAACGAAAAGGAAAGTAATCCACTGTTTCGCAAGTCTTACTGCATCTAGTGAAGTCTCGAAAGTGGAACAATATAAAGCTCATCCGCTTCAATGCTTTGTCAATTATATACCATCTGGAAAGAGTTCTAATTATCTAATAGCTGCCATGACATTCCTGGCAGACAAAGATCCTTTCTCCTTGTTGCAATCGAGTCTTTTTCCCCAAAAATGCCCCATGAGGCCTTCTGATTGAAATCAAACTATTTAACGTCCCACTGACCCAACAGTGTTGTTAGGTATAACGACCAACGACCTTCTGAAGGCCTCGGGCTCATAGAAGACAGGCGTGTTCGAGTGATGTGGGAGATACGACAAGCACACTGGAATGTTAAATGGAAGCCATGTGAGGCAATGCCGGGTTTATTTTTAGACCACAGAAGCTATTATTAATTTTCAGAATGAAAAAGTTTAATTACATTCTAAATCCTGTTAGATGCATCTAGTCGTATTTCTTTTAGGATATTTCTTCATGTTCTTATAATTGAAATTGATGTGGGTTTATAAATGTATACAATTATAATCTCAATTTATCTTTTTAAATTGTTGTAAATAAATCAGAACACTTATATTAGGAAATAAATTTAAAACAGCGGCTGAAATATTTCATAATTTGCTTAAAATTGTTTTTAACAGAAATTTGAATTCTTTCATTGATCCATAATTTCAAAGTATTTTTTAAATCTTAATTGTTTTTGTTTTTAGGTTTTGAGACATTTAGAATTGATTGAGGTAAGTTTGGGAAAAGAAAATTATATTTTTAAATTTCAATCATGTGACAGACTTTTAACGATTAAAAAATTAATACTAATTTGATTTCTTTTTCAACTACAATGCATTAAAATTTTATCTTTTAGTCAACAGGAATATTTGTCGTTGAAGATTTTAAAAAATTAATCTTCAGGGACTTTATTTCTAGAAGTTTATGTCAAGAAATATTTAGAGGAAAATTTCTTAAAATCAAAGAAAATTTATTAAGACCTGTTTTTTGTAGCCTGTAATATTTTTAAATATAATTTAATAAGAAACGGATTTTTAAGTAATTCTAAGAATAAAACAAATAAATATTTAGTTTTTACCATTGAATAAAAACTAATTATTTATTTCTAATAAAATCAACAGCATTATTCAATTTTTTAATTATTTGATTTGGTTTTATACTCCAGTTTTCTATTTTAACGAATTTGAACATTTTAACTTATCATATCTTATTGTTATCTTATTAGATTTACTTTATCCTTATGTTCAGACTGCGTTTTTCAGAATACAAATTCTCATCTTCAATTGATCAATGGTCAATAGATATTCAGTAGACCATCAAGTGTGTCCTTGGGAGTTTTTAGATTTTCTTTCCTGAATACGAAAATTTGAGTAGATGTCAAATTCTTTGTGTGTCAAATATTTAATGCTTTTAAATATGCAAATTAAATACTTGGAAATTTACTTGTTGAAGGATATATTAGTTTTTAAAGAGATGTGTTAATGAAAATAAATTCAGATATTTTTCCGTCAGTTTTTAAACTAATTTTAAAACAAAATTTCTGAGAAGCAATTTTTTAATAATTGTATGTATTAATAATCTTATTATGTTCAATTCAAAATGTTTTAAAATTTATATTAAATTTAATTTATTCTAATATCCTTATTTAAGTATATAAAAACAAATGTTGTTATTTTTAATGCAAATTATTTTAAGCTCAACATTTTAATTCATCAGGATAAAGTTAAAAATGAAGTCATCTATCTTTTGTTCAAATAAATAATATTTTAATACGTAGATCATAAAATTACTAATTTTAAAAAATATTGCCAAAAAATGTTAATTAAAAGTATTCGAAATCATATGAAATATTAAAATTTAAAAACGTTAAAACTATTTTTTTGTTCAGTGCCTAGTTTTAGTATACTATATATGAGAAATTAGGAAGTGAAGATTACATTTATTAATTATGTGTTTTGTAATTTAAAGAAATCCACGCATAGAATGTGGGAACAATTCTGACCTGTGACAGAACATATATCTACAGAAAAGTATTATTAAAGTAATAATAAGGAAATCAATAACTGTCATTTAAAAATGTATAAATATCATTTTCTATTATTTTACTATCTGTTAAAAATTTAATTGAATTCTGGCTTTAAAAAAACTGTAAAATGCCGAAATACATTGTGTAATCATTACCAACTCTCTAGCTAAAATAGAATTATTATAATAATAGTCCTTGATTCTATGGAGCAGACATAGCTACTTATACGTAATGATTATATTAGATTATGACATATTTTGCTCATTTCTGTATATTGAAGCTGATAAACACAACCAATAACTAGTAATTTTATACATATGTATAAAATTACAAAGTTATTGTTAAGTAATGAGAGGACTCCCGAGTTAGTATCTACTACATTAAATTTTTTCATCATATCAATTAAAGGGTTATATTACAATTTAAGGGATATAGACCATTTCAATATGGTTTTATGATAAGCCAGATATCAAATTACAAATCTTTCATCAAAAATAATTATGAATTAGAAAATATGGAGCAAATATATATTCATGTGCAGGAAGATCAAGAGTACTGTTTAATTTTGAGGAAGAGACAACAGAAAAACACTCACCATATATATATGTTTTTCTGAAAAAACAAAAAATCCCTACAAGTGTTTATAAAATTCTTCAAACTAAACTATTGTGAATGCTCAGATATGATAATAATTATGAAGATTTGGTATATCATGCATTGTATTTCATGAAAAAAATTATAACCTATCTGAAAATTGATGAACCAATATTATTAAAATAGTTTTCATTTATCTTATGGATTTTATTAACAAATACAAAACTTTGATACATTACTTCTGATATACTATTTCTTTAATTAGGATCTGTCTGTGATAGAAAAGACGAAAATAAAATTGTCTTGCAATACTATCAGGCTTAGTGTAAATATTGATAACTTAAATTTTATATAATTTTGAACAAAGATGCTTTTTATTTTACATGAAATTTTTTTTTTCGGTTACACACAACTTAAATCTAAAGCTTGTGTTTCTCAAAGTGCAGTTCATTTTAATTTGTTTTCCTGTTCGTCAACTAAATAAAATGACTTAGAAGAAAACTACAATAAAAGCGGTTGTGCAAAAAATTTTATTAATTTTATTGTTCAATGTTAATATTTTTTATTTTGTTTTAGACTAGAAAATCCAGTATTGGGAAAGCTGGATGTATCATAAGGGATGTGAATTTCTAACCAAAAACAATTTAAAAATTTATAATATAAAAAAAAATATTTGTAAAAATTTTGCTATTCTTAACTAGTTAGATACATAATATTAATTTTGTAAAAGAGATTAACAAAATATTATTTTCCTTTTTTTTATAGTTTATTTCCTTATTTTGCTGAACACTTTCTATAACTTCGATTTTAAATTTAACATCATTTTGATAAAAACAGGAACAGCCCAAAAAATTATTTAAAAAATATCTGTGATTAAAATATGCTGCTTTTTTTGTCAAAATTTTCCAAAAATCCTTTAAATGGTTAAATATAAGAAATATAAAATAAACATATTAATAGTCCGATATTCACTGTTTTAATGTCTTTGAGTTTAATAGAAATATTTGGTGCAATTGTGAACTATGAATCTCCGTACAGTTATTGTGTATTTTTCTCATGTAATACTCAAATCATTGTTCAATGTTATTATTGAAGTTTCTTGTTAGCTCTTGTATCCAAATTTCAAGTAAAAAGAAAAAAAGAAAAAAGAAGAAAAAATTAATAAAGAAATTAGTTTTTTTAAAAAATATATAAAAAATTTATAAATATAAAAGTATAAAAAAATATAAAAAAATTTATTTTAATTAGGAAATTAATTTTTCAAAAAAAGTTCTATTAAATTTAACAAAAAAATAGGTTTGTTATGTGTTTTTACTTAGGAGAAATTTATCATGTAATGAAATATAAAATCATATGACATGAACATCTTTTTTTTTTTGCTGTAAACATTCACAAATATTTCCTTTTTGATATGATTCTTTCTTTATTTTTCATCTTCATATTTCTCACTAGAAGGTGTCTATACTTCTAATAATCATTGTCATTTTAAAGTCTGATTTATTTATAAAATCATGACATTTATGAATTAATTCTAACATGTAACATTTCAAGTTCTTACAATCTGTGTTTCTATTTTAATGTAACTGGGTTTTATTATTGGGAAAATTTTTTAAAAATGTTATATATATCAATTTCAAAAGAAATCCTCAAATTTTGATATTGAGTACACTAAAGGTTCTGTGAAAAATGAACTTGTGAGGGAAATATCTTCTTGCAGATTTGAAAGAATAAACAGAGACGGGTGAAACATATTCAAGCAATGGTCATTGCACCAAATATCCCAACAAAAACCATCCAGTAATCCTTTTTTTTAATTTCGAATGGAAGAATTATTTGAAAACATTTCTGCTTCTTCTTATCTTGATTTATTGAAATGTATATTTGTAAACAAGTATGTCACGTGTCGTGAATGACAATGAATCAAATACTTAACAGAAGTTTGTTACTTGAATATAGAAATAGCTATGAGGATATTTTTATTTATGCCAATAAATATGCATCATAAGGTAGTGTTAACAAATTATAAACTGATAAAAAATGATTTGACATCGCGTATGATAAATACAAAGTTATAAAATTTAGCTTCCTTGTTTCACGAATGTGATTAAGTTTTCAAAATATATTTTAAAAAAGTATATTTTGATTAAAAAAAAAAAAAGGAAAATGAAATTTCAACGTACTAAATAATTTTATGTTAAAAGAATTACCTTAAAAATATTAGCGTTTTATTTTTGTGTAATACCTACATTTTTTAATAATAAAAATGATTATGACAAACCATTTATACATTTTATATTAAAAATATTTATGTTTTTGTCTTAGTTTCATAAATTTCCTTGGATTGAACTTTTTGCGAATAAGTAAAATTTTAAACTAAAATAGAAAAATAAAATAATTTAACAAAAATAAATTTTTTAAAAAAAATTTATTCTTAAGTGATGTTAGATGATTATTTTCTTTTTAAAAGCCATACAGCTGCGTATAAATAAGGGTAATAAATAAGGTACATATCATATATAAAGTAAAAGAAAGATATATAATATGTTTTGTGTAAATAATATATTTTATATACATAATTTTTAACTACAATCTGTTTTATCATTTAAATACATACTAAAATGTTAATATTTCATTAAAGATTTCTTTTCTGTACTGAAAATTTTCATCTGGAAATAAAAGCTCATTGGCAACTTTTGTGAATAATTATACATTGAAATGCGCGAAGAATTTAATGTGAAAAAGAAGGAATGGGGTAAAACTTTATTTGGTGTTTGATCATGGATGGCAATTTAAAACTTTTTAACGAATCCAGATCATTTCTTATGAATCTACATAAATATTTTTTATCATCAATAAAATCAAATTATA
>JAPDSC010104052.1:0-13366 GCA_026290005.1 Latrodectus geometricus
TTCCTGAGCCTCACTCCACGGGGTCCCTGATCCGAAATCAAACCTGTGAGTTCATGCAACGACACTTGAGCTTCACTCCACGAGGTCTCTGATGCAGCATCAAACCTTTGAGCTCATGCAACGACTTTTAAGCGGCTCTCAATGAGGTTGCTTATTAAGTCAAGCCTTTATTTGAGAGTAGTTTATTCTTATCATTGTTTTGTGTCATTTTTATATAGTGTATTTTATATGCAAGATGTTTAGTTTTAATAGTTTACTATTTTACTACACCTGATTTTTAGGCATTTGCATTAGAATTTCTATTAGAAGCAATTAGAATTTCCATATTTATAATTCTCTATATTTCTGTAAATATAATGAATCAGTCTATAAAGCTCCTGTAAGTTCGAAATGGACAGTGATTCATAGATTAGAAGTGATTTAGCCTGTCTTTTTTATCTTTTAAATTATCACTAAAAGGTTTAAGATTTTTAGGACTCATAATTACGTAGTAATTACGTTTTTTGATACATCGTTCTAATTTCGTTTCATTTTTCGGAAAATCGATGTTATTGTTGAAACTGTGTGGGTTTACATTTGCGCATGCAGTTGTGAGAATTTGTTTTATTTTTAGTTGTGATTTAATCATTCAAAATCATTTATTAAAGTTTTTAACAAAAAATGTAAATAAAAGATTTAAAAACTTGTTTAAAAATGAAATTATTCATTAAAATTTTATGAAGAACATGTGAAAATATTCGTTTACATGCATATCATTGCATTATTGTGAGTTGTCCTCTTTCTTTTCTCTTAGTTAGTTTGAATTCCTTTTTTTTCTATTTTTAATTTAATAATGTGTGATTATGTGCAGGATTTATATATTTTCTTATCAAGTCCATTATTGTTAAGAGTTCAATCCTAATGCCTTATTCTTTAAGTCAAAAATTTTACCGTAATTTTATTTGCTTGGTTGGTCTGCTCCGTTTATAGTATTATGACAACCCTTTAATTGTAAATAAATATTTGTAATAAATATGTGTCGATGTCACCAGCTCAAGGCTTTCTGGTTGCCTTTGCATTCGGTCTGCTCAAATCTTTGCATTTGGAAATGAAAAAACAAATTTGCACAATTCACCTAACTTCTCACGAATTACAACCAATTTGCAATAAATAAAATGACTCTGCGTTAATGGTAAAACAGCTTAAGAAAAGAAGGGGGTATAAAGTTGATCGCCTGCACGCGGTGTTCCCTTCGTAATCCAAACAATCAACAAAGGTTTCGTCTACAAGGCCGCTAACTAATGGGCCAATCAATCCCAAACTAATGGTAGCCAACTTTCGTCTAAAAACAGGAACGACTACCTTCCATCTCTCTTACAGAGAATATAACTCGTTGCTTCAACAGAATGCACCCTGTGGACATGAAGAGATGAATGGCGAACATCTGGAGTCCTGTCCAGCTCTTGACCACTCCACACTGGATCAGACTGAAGAACTTAAGTGGACTCGTCCCTACTGGCGCACCGCCTCATGACTGAACTACCAAGGGTGGATGTTGACTCGTAGTAGTACTTAAGAATAGAAGGTTTAGGATTCGATCCGAGCTATTGATTAACAACAGGTGCATGATGATTTGTCCCCATCTAGTATTACCGCGTGAATTGCCATCGGAGATGATTTTCACAGATAGTAGGCCGTATTCATTTGTCGCAAGGGAAGAAACGAGGAAAATTCCCAAGCGCTCATGTTGACAGACATGCAGGCAGAATTTTAATCGCTATCTCCTATTGCTCAACCGTGGATGGAGTCAAATCTTGACTGATTTTCTCAGAAGCACTGCCCTGTCACAAGGTCATGGTAATGTACTTCATTTGCACAAATTTCATCTGACTTTTCGTTCACATAACCAATTGAACATACAAACAAAATGGAAAAGTATTACTGCAATAAATATATGTATATAAATCATCCTTGCTGATGTAAATTAACCATAAATTGGATGTGTTATGATTTATTTATTGCTTGCATAAACAATCAAATATTAATATTGAATGTGCTTTACATGCTACATGAAATAAATATATCTTTACTTAATGATTAATAAGTATTTATTTTTTAATAGCGGTATCAAGAGAGGCACACAAATCTCCAAAAATATATAAAATAACCAATCCCACTAAGATATTGTACAAAATTTTCTTTCCAACTGCTCACTGAAGAGATCATCCCACTGACAAATTGGCTTGTTTTTGATGGGTCGACAAAATTGTATATTCAACATTGTTGATTGTTGTTGTTGTCGTGTGCCAGCCAGGCTGGCAATATGGGGTGCGCTGCTCCAATTTTCCTACTGAACCATATTTAGTGTGGAGTCCAACTTCCTCAGTACACACATGCCATAGGTATCCGTTTATAGGGTAGGTAACCATTCACACACAAAAAAAGAACAAAGACAAGAAAGAGAGAAAGTACATCCATGCCCGAGCCAGGATTCGAACCCAGGTCCCACCCATCTGGAGTCGTGTACGCTAACCACTAGACAGGTTGTGCGGCAACATTGTTGGTGAAAACGATTATTTGTTTAACTCACAGACCAATTAAAAGTAAAATAAAGTGACGTACACATGATCTTAACTGTTATAAAAGAAACAACCACTTTATAATCAATAAATATTAAAATCACTGGAATTTCTTGATTATTTGTTACCTTAACAAGCAATAGTTAACAAACTAGGATTATATTTGATATGAGATATTGCAGTTTTTGAAAAAAAAACTTAAGAGCAAACTTAATGTTCTTTTACGTGATATAATTAATTCAAAAACACGTTGTTTACAAGAAAACCATTTCTTGGTTATTATTTGATCAGGAAGTATTTATTTAACCAATTCATATATTGTCAGCTAGAAAGTAATCATTAACAAAAAGATTATAATGTATCAGCTTATCATTTATATGATTACAAAAAAAAAAAAATTGAAAAATACTCATGTATATCTTTAAATGTATTTATCAAAACATTTGTATTTAGCTTCATAATCAGTTAAGCATTTAATGATATCATATTTTTTCGGGAAAATTGTTTCAATTTTAACTTAAATTACATAAAACATGTTTATGTGTTATGAAATTAAAATTGTTTTTATATATTTTCATATTTTGTGATACTTTTTCGGTACAAAATAATGTAGTAAGATACCGTATAGATCCATTCGTTCTTAAATTTAACGTCATAAATAGAAGTTAAATTTCTACCCGGCTATTATTTGTTTTATTAAGTTATAAAACTTAAAGTTTCATATAAAGAACTGTTTTTTGGACACGTATTACAGTTTTACCACTTTATTCATATCTCTTTTTTTAAATACTTCAAAAAAGTTAAATTATTTGTTAATTTTTGTATTTATTATTCTTTGATCATATAAGTATTAACCAATTCTGACATTTATTAATTTTGAGTTTTGACACTTTGAGAAGCTAAACAATCAAGTAAAATTTTAAGTGAAATGTTATCTTACACACACATCTAGAGATTAAAATCTTTAATTTTTAAATGTGGAAAGAGTATTAATCAGCAACAATGAAAGAAAATCATTTTAATTTTATATACATGTGAAATTTGACTTTTATAAAAGACTATAATCTAAATAATCTTTATTGTTAGAAATAAGTTTCTTTATAATAGGAAATATGTATTTATATAAAAAATGGAAAGTATTTTGAGATATAAATCAAATTTAGAAGAAAAAGAACTGTATATTTAAAGTATCAAGGCAATACTTAAATGTACAGATGCTGGAAAACATTTTAGACACAAACAATATAGTTTAATACTAAGTATTTTTATTTAAAACCACTAATTAAAAATCCGTTTTTTATTTTTTAGCGAAAGAGTATTCTTTATAAAATAAAAGCATATTATTTTGATTATTTAAAAACAAAACTCCCTGTTTCTCTCTCTAAGGATTGATATACTTTAGGTGAAAAAAATATTCAAAAAGTGTACAGAGCCTTTGACATCTTTTTTACTGCTAGTATTTCTTCCGCATTTCATTTAATATGAAATGCAGAAGAAACATTTGCGTTATTGAATTATTATATATTGAAATGCTGAAGAAATACTTACGATAAAAAAGATTTATGTATCAAATAATGATTAAACATACGCAGTAAAAGTAAATTCAAGATTTAATTCATATTTTTGTTTTAAATGGTTGCGTGATGAAATTCGGAAAGTTAAAATGATAATGCAAATGTCTCTCTCATTCAAAATAATTCAGCTCTTTCAAAATCTCAAAGTAAATTATCAAATCAGACTGAAATTTAAAATTGGTTATTGCAGTTTTCTAATTTGAATATGAAACAGATTTGAGTGTGATATTATGAAAGCAAATTTGCGATTGAGTTATCGATATAGTGATATCATTTCCTTTTTAATACAGCTGGAGAAAAAAATTAGGTCTGATATACTTTAACTTGTGCAACTTTCATCATCCCAGGATGAATTGGAAAGAGCATTACGAGAATATCCAATGTATATTAAATATAAGATGCATTTCGCACGAAATCAATAAAAATTGGGTTTTAAATGGAGGCCACATTTTATTTAGAAATGAATACAACTTGTTTTATATATATATATAAAATGATCAATCACTAAAGTGAATGAATAAATGAATATTCTTTTTTTGCAAAAATGGCGACGTGTTTTCAATATATCTTTAACAGTTGAAATTACGAAGTGGTATTCAATAAATACAGAAAATTTTGTTTTTCAGGATTGTAGAAGAAATAAACGTTCCCATTTCTTTTATAACTTCAGAAGCTTACAAAAAGTATTAAACTACCCTGAGAAATATAAGTTTTTTTTTTTTTTTTCACCCAAACACGATTCTTTATGTATTATTAAATTATGCATTTGTGCAAAATTGTTTTGTTTGAGTTGAGAATTATTTTACCTTAATTTATGTAAAACGAAAAATGCATTATACCTTATTAGCAAAAATATAAATTATCTTTCTTATATCAACAATTTTACTATTTAATGTACCCATAAGATTAAATTTCTGTATTAGAAAAGCCTCAAAACTAACAAAAATAATTTGAAAAAATTTATTAAAATATTCAAGGTATTTGTAATTGCCATCAAGGTTGCACAAGCTAATCTTTTACAAGAAAAATGTGACATTTGGAAGACTTCCTTCAGAATTATTAAAAAATACATCATTTTCAATCTAAATGTTGTTTTAAAATAATTTTTTTTAATTCTCGTTATCTTTCATTAATTTTTTGCCAATGAAATAGAGTGAGACGATTCGTAATTTTACAAAGAAAACAATAAGACTTAACTAAACTTAAGACTAATTTTAAATTTAATGTGTAATAATTATACTAAGTTAAATGTATAAAAGTTTACCAAGGAACCACAAACACATGAAAAATAATATTTATATATTTTAGATACATACAGATATAATAAAATTATAGCTTTACAGATTTTCTAATAACACAGGGTTACATACAGATACAGTTTTTTTTAGATACACAGAAAATAAATGTACAATTCAGGGTAGAAAAACCATAATAAACAAAATGACTCAGTAATTTCAATTGTTAGGAGACTCAACAACTATAAAAGATCACTTGCCCCGTTAGATCATTTAGAGAATATTATTTAAACAAACTTTAAATTTGTTAAAAACTAAAATTAATGTACTTCTCTTATTTTTTCTTAAAATATAGTTATGTTGTTCTTAAAATTATTTACAAGCATTAATGATGAATTTCAGACAAAACACCAATTTGTATGCAATATATTTATTTTATGGTCAATAAATACAATGATACTTGATTGCATTTAGTATCAGTTGATATTGATGATTATAATATGAATATCTGAATTATTCAGAATTTTCAACTAATATAGAGAATCTTCATTCATATAAAGTAAATTAAGCTACATTTTCACAAGTCAATAATTTCACTAAACATAAATTACCAATAAAAGCAAAGTAATTGTAAATTGTCAAATATAAGCTTAAATCGTGGTACACAAATAATTTTGTAATGAGAGTAAAATGTGAATGGAAAGGAGCAAAACTGATTAACATTCAAACATAAATCGACTGTAGACACTCAGACACATGAGCCCTAAGGATTTAGACTCATACATACATTTTTGCTATGTTGATTTAATTTGCTAATTTGTTTATAGCCTAAAAATAGTAATTTAGGATTACTTATAAATGTTCTAGAAAATTATCCTGAAAATATTTGTAAAATAACAGCTATCTGGTATTAAAGGTTTAACAACTTTTCTTCAAAACCTGGATTAAAATTTATGTAAATTATTGCATCAAATGGCGAATTTGTGCGAAAAAGTTTGGTATTAATGCTACCTTCTATCAATATCAGAAATGTTATTTTTTTTTTTTAAATTTTGAATACATTTTTTATTATGAACGAGGAGATGATTGAGGGTTCATCCTCAAGCATTTATGGATGAATTCAGGATTACACGTTTAAACTTATTTTACCTATGTAATGTAAGTTAAAACTGAAAATATTCAATTGACAAAGTTGCATTAAATAATTTAAAAATATTCTTTGTTAATTGATTCTTTGTTAATAATTTATTTGTTAGAATATAAATATACATAGATAAACAAACATAATTCATAATTCAATCTTCTCTCTTTTAATTCAGTTCTACAATTTAATTAACCACAAATTTAATTAAATATTGAACTTCAATTTTCAAAAATGGAAAAAATATTCAGTTAAAATGCAATGTCATAAGACATTTCTTTTTCAATTCAGTTCAACAGTTATAATCAGTTACACAATTTAATTTTAGAAAAGAAAAATATCCATTAAAAAATTTTGTATTCTTTGTAAGTTGGACATAATTTAAAGAAGCAATATCACATTTTTAAAACCTTACATTTAATTAGTGTATCCTTCGAGTGATGTTTTTGCAGTAAGCAGTCTGAAAGATAGTTTTGAAATTGAAACAGAAAGGATAGGAAAGCAAGGAAAACGTACAATGTTAATATAGTACAAAAAAGAAATCAAAGCTAACTTTCAGGCTGCATTTTAAGCAAGGTTTCCAAACAGACTTTTAAAATTTCTCTACATATTTTATACATGAAAATTGAAGTGTGACATTGCTTAGTACTAATTTTTAAGTTTTAAAAAATAAAAAAAAGTTTTTTTAATAATATTTATAAATTTAAGTTGAATATTTCAATTTTATTATTGATTAAATCACGATTGAATTTTGATTTTTGTAAAAAAAATTTTTACAATTTAAATTTTTGTAAAATTTTTATTCATAACAGCAAAAAAATTCTGTAACCATTTAATTGCACATTTAGGGATAGTAGAGTTCGAACGCTGCTCACATCTGATGAGCAGAGAAACCTATTTATTTTCAGCCAACAGAATTTTCAGAAGTTATTTTAGATAAGAAGCCCTTTTGCATTAATTTTACAATTTGTGGCAAATATTTAAGACATCAGCAATTCACTCTCAAAACTATTCTTTTGCACTTAGAGTATTCCTTAAAAAAATATTAAACTCTTTATTTCATCCACAAAATAAATTAATCAACAATTTGTCGTCAAAAAACAGTATGCACAGTTGCAAGGTGTTAGCATTTAAATCTTTTGTCACACTTTTTCATGATAAATAATATATTCTAGATACATACATACACACATATAAATATACATCCATGCATTTTTAATATATTTATAGTAATTCTTATTCCTTCCAAATATAGATTACAATTATCTACAAGTTTTAAAATCAATTGAGATGTGATTTTCAGTTGATTCAAAATTAACAGGAAATAATTGTTTTCAGATATAATTAGGATTTATATTTTTACTAAAAATTTGTGAAATGTACACACTTTATACATTTGCACAATGCTTTTCAGAAGCATTTCCTATTTTAATAATTGAAATCAATTTGAATTGAATAGCATGAGTCTGAATGCTGGCAAAAAGTTAAACCTCAAAAATTATTAATCTTAATATTGTTAGATATTAAATTCCTGTGAAGACTAAGAACCTTTATGGTAATTAGCAATGAGAATTACCATAAATGTGTCTACACATTTTTAAAATGTTAAATAACTGATTAAAATTGCTCAATGTTTAAAAATTTTGCTGTATCAAATGCCAACATCTATTTTCTTCATAAATATGTTAACCTTCGGTAAAATTTAACTTTTAAGATTCAACTTTATTCAAGCAGTTTAAAATTAGGGTAGAAAAAAAATCTGGAATATTTTCAACTGGAAAACAGTATATTAAATGTATCTTTCAATGGCTTTTACTTAAAGAAAGTAAAATAAAGCTACAGAACAAAAAACTTTCTTACAAATCGATTTTTTTTATTCAACAGATACCTAGATTCATGAAATGTAACTAGCTCTTTTTCTTGCATAGTATTATTAAAGCAAAAGGGAAACATTTGCTAAATTTCTACTTTTCTTTGATTATATATCTTTTTTGAAGATTTGAAAAATCGAAGATGATAATAATAATAAAATTCAATTTAGTATTTACAGAAAAAAGCATGTCTTATAACAAATCTGAGAGTGATAGTAAACTAATATTTCTTTATCATACTTCAATGTTTTTGAATATTAGTCATTTTTTAATAATAGGGTATACTTTCAACATGACATTTTCCATACTTTATGAATAAATTAACAGTCAGAGTATAGAGGATTTGCATAAACCTAATACTAAATTACAAACTAACAACTAAACTAAACTAATACTAAAAATAATAACTATGCTACATACTACATCTAAACCTATTCTAAAACTAATAGATTATTATGTAATTCCTCTATCTTCTGACATTTAATTTAAACTTAATGAACAGAATAAAACTTTTACAATAGCAAAAATGCTTCCTTACATATTTGTTGAACATTCCAAATTAACAAGATTTTTTAAAGGGACAATATATTTATTCGTCATTATAAAGACATTGCAAAGTGTGTTTATATTGAAATTCGTAACAATACATCATTACATAATTTAATATCAAAATTTAATTTGGAAATTTTATTAATTTTTTTTCAAAAACTTTAAGAATTAGTTTAAATTAAACAGAAGAAGTTTCATTTCTCTTCATTTTAAAATGATGAAATTAAGGTAAGGACATTCTTTCCTTCATCGCGGAGAACAATTAACATCTGCATTATAGTAAATTTTTATTTGCTAGCGGCCTAAAAAATAATCTACCGCTATGTAGAAAAGAAAAATCCTTCAAACATTTTTGCCTCTCATGATGTTTAAATATAACAGCCTTGTCTATCGGCAATTCTTATTAACCATTTTGTTGACTTATATTCCTTTACTGTTAAAGAATGAAACCAATAAAAATATTTGTAATTCATTAATTGATGAAAAATAAATATTTATATTTTTATAATTAAATTTTCATTTACAATAGATGTTGGCATAAGAATGCTTCAGAAATACAACCATTTGGAAAATCGTCAAAAAATTTGAAAAAAAAATATGATTTAATAATTGAGATTCCATATTTCTTCTTCTTCTTGAGCTTGTCAGATATGTGGCACCTCTGCATTGTTGCATTTACAATAGATGTTTAATGTATGTTGAGATAATATGGAGTTCAATTGATTGTGCTTGCACATTTTTAAATTTTTGATACTTAAAAAACAAATTGATTGATAAATAATCGTCACATCTAGACTCAAAGTTCTGCCAAGAGATCCTACAGATCTTATGGATTAACCATTCAAGCTAGAAGCAGTATTATTAGAATAAATAAAATTTAAGAAATTATTCTCAATTCTTGTATAAATGATATTAAGAATGCACATTACATGTATGCAATTCATTTCCTTAAGTTCATACTATATAATGACTGAATATATTTTTCTCTAAAAGCAGAACAAAAGATAAAAATATTAATTTCTTTAAAATAATTTTTTCTAGATTGTTGGTAATTGTACCGATTAAATAAATATTAAAAAATTTATCACTTAAGCAAAATGATTTGATGAATACATAAAAGGATGTCCTTGTTAGAAATCGTTTGTATAAGGAAAGGAATACAGAATAAAATTTCTTAATGGATGGAGCCACAAATTTAGCAAGTATTTTACCTAAAAGAAAAAAATTTAAAAACTTCAATTAAATTAATTTATCAGTATAATTTACATCATCAATAGCATGAATATATAGAATTGGGAAAATAGATAAAATATTAATGCAAAAAAATGTTTCTTTATTTGTGAACGAATGTAATATACTATTAAGACTACAGCAAGTAGCTAAATTAATTGCTTTTAAGTAACAAAAATTCTAACAAAATAAGCTCTGTTAAATTTTCAGATGCACAAAGCAGATAATAAGAAATAGAGTGTAACACGTCACTGTACCTCAGAGAATGGAGTTAAGATTGACAAGAGTACAAACTGAAGCATGTCAAAAAATATCAGTGGCATTTGGAGAAGATGCAGTAACAAAACATTGTACACACTGCATCTCAAATTTAATTTCAAAGCTAATCACTAAAGGTATACCACAATGGACCATACCAACTGTATTTACTGGCGATTTAAAAAATGTTAATTTTCCATTCTGTCAAAAACTTGCAATTAAGTTCAACTAATCATTCATACCTACTTACACTATTGGGAAAGGGTGGAGAACATAAGCAAATGGCTCCTTCAAAAACTTACTGAATGCAATCAATATTCCTTTTTTTTGTGACCAGAAAAATGAAGTTTCTGGTTTGGTTTGTTTACCTCAAAACACAAATTGATTAGACCAATGGTTTCCAGTAGATTCCGAACCACTACTAACATGCAATCTCAAGGTGAGATTCGAAGCCACAAACAGTTGAACAGAAATGCTAACCTGCTCAACAAACCATTTCTGGATTACCTGCTGATGTGTGATAAAAAATGGGTCCAGTACACCAGCCACAAACATTTACATCATTCATTGTCATGGACATATTATGCTCGACAATATTTTCCTTGAGATCTAATTCTTAATCCTTTTTTTTCCAGCCATAACTGTTTTACAAAAATAATGCCCACAAAATTTTTGTTTTTTAAATTTCTATTTTTTAAGTTGTAGTCTTAAATCAAGAGACTTTATGAATTTTATAGAAATGCAGGTCTATGCTGATATTTTATTATGAAATATGATAGTCATCTTTTATTAACTTCAACATTGGGCTTATGAATAAAAAAAAGCAATCATATTTCACAAAAGAAAAATTTACTGAATATGAAAAAATATTATAAGTTTATATGTGATAAAATTTTAGCTTCATCAAAAATTGAAGATATCAGAACTTAGAATGAAATGTCAAACATACTTTGAAAATAAGTGGAATTTAAATGCCTTTTATATTAAAAATGTTAAATTGTTAGAATTTGAAAGCTAAGCGATTTAATAAATAAAAAATTATGTTAAATGGAATGCAATGAGTTAAAAGAACACATGAAATTAGTTTTTTATCCATTAAAATTGTCCAGATCTGCTTAGAAGAAATCAAAATAGTTTTGGGATCAAGTATCGATTGGAATTTAGATTCATTTCAGAATATTGTGTTGGTATTAAGAAATATATATTGCAGAAATTTTCTTCCACTTTATGAAGAAATGAAATAATACCATATAAGGTCACTCATATTAGTTTAAAATTTTTCTTTAAAGCACATGAATAATTTGGACTAAAATATAGATGTATCCATCAGGAGATTAATTTCACACATGTCAAAAAGAGTTAAAAAAAATTAAAAGAATAGTAAAATAATGGATAAAATACATTGTCTTATATCCTTATAAAGCATAAGTTAAATACCTAAAGCAAGTTTCATATCCTCATAAGTAGTTTTACTGTCGCCAGATGAAAGTGATGCTAGAAATTCTCCATCATTAACTTGCGTTGAAAGAAATTGCCTTACATTTTCTGTAAGTCTAGCCTTGGAATCTTCTGATAGTGTACATGAAGTTGATGGCTATAAATATGAAACAGGTGTTGAAAGATAAATGTATTTTCAAGAGTTGCTTATAATTATTAAAGAAATAATAAATCATTTATAATCAGACATGGATTTCATATAAATAATAAAATAAGTATAAGATGTAGGAAAATAAAAATCTATTTAATTACTTTTTCTTTCTAGTATTTATTTTTATAATTATTCATAAATGCAAGATATCGACATTACATATTGTCTTTCAATAAGAGATTATGAAATTTAAGGAACTTTTTATCACATTATATTTTTCTTAACACAAGCAAATTTTTATTTTATATGAACACATTTCTATGTAGTAATCTGTATGGTAAAATTTCTTTTAAACTCAATATGGATCGTGTTAAAAGATAATTATTTGTAAAACTAACGTATTAATAATTTGCTTATTTTATAAATACATTTGGTAATAAAATACTTATTTTCTGTAGGTTAAAAATTTAATTGCTTAGATTATAGCATAAATGTGATTTCGATTCACTAATACACTATTTTGATAGGATCATTCCATTTCACACACCTTCTAAAATAAAAGAGCTAAAACTATTTTCTGCCTTAAAAAACTTAGCTCATCTTTAAATACAAAATAAAAATTTATTATTTTGCTTCTCAACAATTTACTGTTTAAAAATTTTATTATTTATATTCCTCATAAATCTATTTTGCTTAAATGTGTTTTTGTCTATTTTGTTTTAAATAAATTTCTAGTAAGTAATTTTATTTTCTTAAATATTATCATTACGTCATCTAGAAAAATTATTACATGTACGCAAATAAAAAAAATATATAGAATAAAATAATTTTCAAAGCAGAACAAGATAATATTAGAAATATTGTAGTTTATTTTTTAATCGAGAGCATTTCTAATATCGTAAAATTTTTAAGAAATAGTATCTTTTTAATATTGATATATTAAAATAATGACTTTATATATGGTGTAACAATATAAAGTTTTGATATATTTTTCAATATTATGTTTCATTAAAAAGAAATAACACATGTATAATATTATTGGCTACACACTTATGAGACAATCTTGTTACACTATTGCCTTAAGATGATACTTCTGTTTTATTATCAACATTTGAAGTGTTTGTAAAAAGAAATTAAAGTAATAACAAAATAAAAAGCAAAATACAGAGAGTAAACTTATTAGTAATTTTTTTCCTAAAGCACAAAAATAAAAACGCAAATTAAATTAATTTTAGTCAGTCATTAAGGTAAATGTTATTCATTTTGGATGACACATTGATTTTACTATAACAGCCATGAGCTCTTTCACTGGAAATTAAATAATTTCCATTTACAAAATTTATTTGTTTATTTCAGTCATAA
>JAPDSC010104053.1:0-43358 GCA_026290005.1 Latrodectus geometricus
TCTTCTCTCCTTCTTTGACTTCTTTCTGCATCCTGTCGTTGTCTTGATTCTCTTTCTGGGGTGGTTTCTTCTTCTCTTTTTCTTTGACTTCTTTCTGCATCCTGTCGTTGTCTTGATTCTCTTTCTGGGGTGATTTCTTCTTGTCTCCTTCGACTTCTTTCTCTCTCTTGTCGCTTTTTATTTTCCAAACATTTCTTTTTTCGAGGGGGCTGCGGCATATTTCTTCTAAAATCTGAAAAGCAAAAGTTAAGCAACCAACAGAAGAATGATTACAAAAACTGAAGAAAACGCTACAATAAAGAAATCAATTGTTATAATCGAACGTTATTTGAAAATAAATAATAGCAACACGATCAGTGAGTCAAAAAACCATGATTAATATTAATTAAGAAACAAAAAGTTTATAAAGTGCAATTCTGAAAAAAAAAAGAAATTAATGTGTCATGAAAACAGCAAACTAAAGCTACAAAAAAGAAATGAATTGTAATTAATCGATTTAATGTATCGTCAAAACAGCAAACTAACGCTAGAATAAATAAATCAATTGTTACAATCGAACGTTATTTGAAAACAAATAATAATATCAGTGAGTCAAAAAAACCGTGATTAATATTCATTAAGAAACAAAAACGGAAGAACAAAAAGTTTATAAAAAAAATGCTAATTAAGAAACAAAAACTTTATAAAAAATGCAATTCTGAAAAAAAAATTTAATGTGTCATCAAAACAGCAAGCTAAAGCTACAAAAAAGAAATGAATTGTTATAAATCGATTTAATAAGTTGAAAATAAATGATAGCAACAAATCACAATAATAGCAACACAATAATGCAAATTAAGAAACAAAAACTGAAGAACAAAAACTTTATAAAAAATAAAAAATAAACGTCTGATTTTTTTTTTTTTTTTTTCCAACGGATGTATGAATTCGAAAGTTGCTGTTATCTCAGAAGATATTGAAATTAAGAAAAAGCCGTAAGCGAAAAAGATGTTTATTTTTTAAAGCTCTTTCCAATGATATAACATTTGTGTCAGTACAATAAAAAAAAAACGGAAAATTTTCCAAAAGATGGTCGCCAGAATTATTTCTCAAAAGGAGCTGGTACAACCCCGGAATCAGCTATCGGCGAGCAGCGATCTCGAGAAGAAGTTTTATAAATAATTTTTTTAAAATTTTTCTAAATCGAAAATCGGGCTTCGAGGTCTGGTGGCCAGCCCCTTTGTGCTTCAGACAAATGGACAGACAGGCAGACAGACAGGCACACTACACTTGCTTTTATTATGTAAGAAGAAGATTGGTCTGTGGTACAAATAAAGAACAAAAATCCTCAGTCTTAGACAATAAAACTCAAAATCAGACGATCTTTCCAATACGAAAAAGGTGAAAATATGATAATATATACATATATATAACAACTATAAATTATAACATAAATATCACAGTTGAAAATTACGCATATATTGCAATTTAGAACAGTCCGCCATTTGACTTTTAAATTTTAATAAAAAAGATTTCTAAATCAACTTTTTATTACTTTATAAATCGTGAGCATGCTGAAGAGAAATAGTATAAAATCTTATTTTTCTGATATTTAAATTTGCCTTTCTAGTTAGCAATATAATGCTAAGTAGAACTGATTCTTAATTTAATGTTATTAAAATATTTTATTCTTGTATTTAAATTCTTTAGAACTATATTTATATAAAGAAATGTTTATTATTGTTACTTTAGATTGCTTAGATTTTTTTTTTTTTTTAAGAAAATGTCAATCCTATATTTTACGATAAAGAATACAATTTTACATGCTTCATTAAAAATATATATTAATTACAATATTTGTTACAGTATTAGTCATCTGGATCACATTTAAAACAAGAATTCAGTATAATGTAAATAAAGTTTCATGGGTCAAACAGAACAACACGTCAAATATTACGTCATAGTTTCCTCGCATACAATCGGTGGTGAATTCCCTGGGAATTCGCTCAGCTAAGATTTTTCCGGCGAATTCGCTTATCTTTTGTAGCTGTCCACTGATTCGTTTACTCGCGAAATTTTTCAATCTTACAGTCCCTTTGGTTGGCTTCAACCTAGTGGTAACTTAACCCAAACTTTCATTATAAAAATCTTGTTTGTAAATAAAATATTGCGCGCGCATGTTGTTGTCTTAATGGGTAAATTGTTTACTATTAATTTCGAAAGGGAATTCCTAAGTTTGTTATTTTTGGATTGAAATTGTGATAATATCAATCATGTGTCAGTGAACATTTCTTTTTTATTGCCCGAAAGGAATTGAATATCCTTATTTAAATGTATGATGTAAAGTACATTTTTCTTTTGTCTAAGGCGTATCATAAACTGTTATGAATCATACTTTACTTATATACATTAAGAGTTTCATTTACATGATAATTCGAATGAATTTAGAGCCGAAAGTATTTTAAATAAATTGTGTTGCTTTTTTTAAGTGTTAATTAGGAAACTATTATTGTTAACTTTAATTTGGAAGTAAATTTTGCTACATTTTCGAGATTTATAACTGATTATGATAGTATTAATATTATAAATAGTTATTTGATCTTTTTTATCAATAAATTATTATACAAATTGTGTTTCATCAGAAAACATATCAAACTAGATTTTTGTTTTATTTTGACTTTAACTGTTTAAAAAAGTTATTTCAGACATTTTTAGCAGTTGAATATGATTCAACTTAAAATTTCACTTTAAGCGATAGTCTAATATTTATATTAAAGGAAATTTTAAGAGTCATCAATGTGTAATCTGAGAATTAAGATAATCTAAAAAATGCATTATCTTATACAAATGGAAGGTAAAAAATATATCTTCTTTTAGGTTGAGAGAAACTACATTCTTTGAGTTATATATATATATATAAGGTTGTGAATTAGCAATTAACTTGTAAAACGTCAGAGAAAATCAAAAACTAAATAGCTTTGTTTCATATTTTATAAACTATTTTTCTTAAACATATGTATATAAATATTTTTTTATTATTTTTTAGCAGTTTGTTTTTTTGCTGTAACTTAAAACTCTTCATTATATTTCCCTTTCATTGCTATCAAAAGCAGTAACTGTCAAAAATGATATAATTTGTTTTATGTTATTTCAGGAAAAACAATGACACGTATAGAGAAATTTTGGCATGATTTATTGCCACATGAACCATCAAATATGACTGTTCAAAATAAATCAAGTGATATATTTGTAAAAGATTGCTTTGGGAATTTTGATACCACTGCGTGTGTTAGGTAAGATTCATTGACTCATTTAAAATTTTCTTCACATTTTATTGATTATAATTTTTAACATTTATCTTAAGTAAAAATATTTTTATTTAAAAATTTAGTTGATATCTATTTCTATATTTTGACTAATATACCTGTTTAAATAACAAAAGTGCAATTTGTTATAATTTTATACATTTGTTATAATGGTGTACCATTAGTTTTCCAGACTTTCCCACTACATGCAATAATTAGAAAGATTTTGATAAATTAATCCAAAAATTGAGAACCTGGATCCTCTTTTTGAGTTACTCCATATTTTGTAGAACAATATTATTGTTTGTTTACAAATAATATTGTTCTACAAAATGTAGAGTTACTAAAAATGGACCCAGTTTCTCAATCCTTCGCTTAATCTATCATTTTTTCATATCATTACAATTTATAATCATTATTTAATATCATTTATATTTTATATCATCAGATATAAATAAAATTCTGAACTAAAAGATTTTCATTTTAAAATATTTTTAAATTTTTAAAATTTTTCCATAGTTAGATTCCATAGTTACATAGATAGAAAAATAAATTTTTGACTCTCATCTTAAATGAATAGCCCTAACTGCATGTGACACAAATATGTACGTAAACTTAATATGTACGTAAACTTAATTAAAACACAAATATGTACATTACTTCCATTTCAAATCATCAATCCATTTATCAAAAAGATTTTTAAAAAAAATCTTTTATAAAGGAAATTTTTTGTCTGAGTATTATTAAAAAAAGTTGTGTCAAAAATTCAAAATAATTTGAAAAAATAGTGTAAAAAGAATTGCTATTATGATTTTCAGTGAACACATTTTTTATTACTTCAATTTTAATAATGTATCCTATTATTAAAAAATATTTAAAATGTTAACATTATGATTAAACAAAATTTTTTTAATTGTATTAAAGTGTTAGTTATTGTTTTATAACAACCATATAAGTTATTATATGGTAATAGATAATTACTTATTATTAAACCTTTTTAAATTGTTTTAAAATGTGAACAATTTAGGCATGCAGGTTATTAAAAATGAATGATTTTTTTTTTATTCTTCAAAAATGATTTACTTAGCTAAAACAAAATATTTTCTGTATGACCTTATGTGAATTATAATAAAATGAAAACAAACATACTAATTATAATCGTATAAATTTTTAATTTATCTTTAATGAAATTTATTAGTGTATGTAAGCACAATTTTACTAATTGAAAATTTGAATGTGCTGTAATTTAACTCAAAAATAATTATTTAAATTCAACAAAATCATTTCATGAGAGGATAAATGATAACCAGATAGCAGATCCATTTATAATTTTAAACTGTTACAACTACTTTTATATGGATAAGCATTTAGATCGGGTAACAGTAATTTATAGAAATCTTTTATAATCATATGAATTTGCATGAACACAATTTCACTTTAGTAGTATCAACAAACAAGTTATGGTAGATAAAATATATGAATATTATATGTTTTCTGAAGAAATTTCTCTGAGGGAACCTTATCCCTTATAACTTTCTTTTAATGGCATGATTTTTTATGTTTGCATTCTGAAAGCTTATAAAACTTGAAATAGTTAAAACAAAAATATTCTTTTTTATCATTATAGCAGTTATTTTGTGAAATTTCTTAATTTTATAATTAGAATGAGAATTATTGAACAACTATGATTGATTTTTTTAACTTTTACTTCTTTACATTTTTAAATTTTATGTATAAAGGTTGATTTCTCTATATATTTTTTAATTATTTATAAAAAATTCACAATTTAAGAAATGTGATTTATGTTATTTCATATTGTTTACAGGTTTTTTTACAAAGTTTCTGAGAAATAATTTTAATGAGCATTAATTCAGATCATTTATTCTGTTTCAAATTCTCTTCAAGATTGAACTAGTTCTTCTAAAGATAAAATAGTATTTATGTAAAAGTTCTATATTAATTTGTTGTTTGAATCATTGTAAGTAGTACAGTTTGTTTTAAATTATCATTAGTCACAATTGAAGAAATTTGACTCTAAAAAACTACATGTGTATCATAAAATATGAGTAAATATTTTTCTGGATGTTTAATTTTATTTATTTCTTATAAATTTTTTATAGACTATTATTATTTATTATAGACTTATAAATTTAATTTATTTCATATCAAGTTCACATTTATACTTTTAATTGAGAACATCTTATTACATTCTAATGACTATGAATTATTGTTTGCATGGATGTAAAAAATGTTTACAATGCATTGTTATTCTGCTCTCTCTCTCTAAAGATTTTTTTAAAATTAAGTTGTTATTTTTTAAAAAATATTTTAAATTTTAAAAAATTTTCTCCCAATACTTATGAAAATTTTCTGTTAATAGTTTTCAGATCTTTACATTCAAAATGATACAACTCTGCAAAAATGTATCCAAGTGTGTAGTATATATATATATATATATATATATATATATATATATATATATATATATTATACTTTTGCATTTTACTTAGAAAAAACTGTTTTTATCAACTTTTAATTAGGTAATTGTAGAAATGAATTTTTCACATTTGCATTAAAATATACAAATATGTATGAAATTCTTGATAGTTATATTTTTTAAGTAGTTAGTTGACAATTGCAGTTGAAAAAGAAATTACATGTAATTTTTTAGAAATTGTAGTTGCCTATAATGGTAAAATTCAATGATTTCTTAAGAAAGATCAGATTATATGAATTTTCCATATATATATATATATATATATATATACATGTTAATGATTATTTTTATTTAGTTTATTGTGAAATATATATACTTAAATAAATGTATATAATTGTATAATATGGTTTATAGTCAAATCATTAATTGGTAATTTATATTATTTTAGAAACTCCTTCTTGACATTTTTGGGTTTTATGTCATTTTTCTTCTGTATTATTCGTATTGCAAAGCTTCATGTTCTTCATCATCCTCAAATTCATCAATACTTGATATTTTATCTTGCTACTATTGAAATTATATTTTTGTAAGTTATAAATTAATCTTTTCTTTTTTTAAAAAAAAAGATAATTATATTAATAATTATTTTTAATTATGAAAATTTTTTAAAATGATTGTCATATGATTTAACAATCATTATTTAATTACATTATGTTTATTTTCATCATATTTATTTTTGTTAATAGATTTTTTTTTCATAAACAATATTTTATATTAATATCTTGTATATATTGTTTTATAAGCTTTAAAAAAGTTCAAAATAAATAATTGGTCATCCTTATGTATAAACTTGTGTATTTCATTAATATATATTTGACAGAAAAATAGCCTATATAATAATTTTCCAATCCTAAAAGTTCTGCAGTTTTACTCCATTCTTTTATTATTAATATATGCCAGTCGTAAATTATATTATAATGTTTTCTATCAAATAATAACAAATTGTGCTTAAATTAACAACTTGTAGTTTTGCTTAAATAATCTGTTAGCAGTTATCTACTAAATTGATGTTTTTACATAAATGGTACCTTAGATAAATCTTCTGAATAAAATCTGAAGTATAAAATTGTTCTCTTGTTCCTTTGATATGCATTTAGTTTAGTCAATGATAGTTATTAACATTCCTGCTTATTTAAGTATTTTATAGAAGTTTATACATAATATTTCAATTATTCATACTCTTATAAATTTTAAGAATATTAATTAAAAAAAATTAAAAATATATTAAGTCTGGAAATATTGTTGATTTCATATAAATTCTTAGATGGAATTTACATCTTCATTTATCAAAAATGGAAGAAGGAAAAATTTTATGGAGAATTTTTTTTCATCTTGTTTTTCAAACAAGAGTTATTCAAAATATAAGGATACTTTTGATATAATTTGTTTATGTATAATATCATATTATTAAAAATTTGTTTTTGAAAAATATCTTAAGATTTCCATTATCACAAGATTAGATCTTTTTCCTTAATTATTTTTTAATATAAATATAGAAAATAATAGAATTTTCATATAAATCCTTCATCAAGTTGTTTATTTATTTTTTTTCTTATTGTTAATTTATATTAAATTTTGGGTATTGATAATGTTTCTTCATTTACTCATTCCCCCTCAGGGGGTTTACTTTCTTTAAGTAAACACGGGTGTCACAATCCCGAGGTACCCCAGTGATCTTTCCTCTTCTTTTCTTTTCTTCTCTCCTCTACCCTTCTGCTTTTTCTTCCTTTTCTCCCTCAATGTGGTTGCCTCATATGAGGTTGAGTGCTCCCCTTGAGCAGCTGTCGCCGCACTGTTGCTATTAGCTACTCTTGGGGACTAAATCACCCACGTGTTTGCCGTGCGTGGAGACCCGTGTCCCTGGAAAGGAGGGTCCTGGTAATTGAGGCCCCCAGAGACCAACACATTACTTTGGCCTCTGCTTCAGGTAAACGGGAGGTGTGCTGTGGTCCTCAGCACATCAATCGGCTTTATGGATCAGGCGATCGGTACATCTGCTGGATGACTCGTTAAGGGTGGAGGCCATCTCAGGGATGTGCTGTAAACGTATAGGATCTGGCTAGCACTGGTGCAGCTGGTCTGCATCCCCTTGTTGGACTCGGTGGTGGGTGGTGCGGTCAGGTCCCGAATTTTTAAATATTACATATGGAGAATAAAAATTTCACATTTCTCCCTCGGGAGCAACAGTTGGAAACGCTAAAACCTAAATTTTTTATAATTAAAAGAAAGGAGGGAAGTTTTATGACAGTTTCCCCTTTCTTAATATCCAAAGGAATATCGGGAATTGTTGGGGAAGTAAAGAATGTTCAGAAAATGCGCTCGGGTGACTTGCTTGTAGAGGCTGCATCAGACTCTCAAGCAACCATTCTGGCAAGCATGAAAAGTTTGGCTAACATCGAAGTGACTGTTTCGCCTCATGGTAATCTGAACTTTTCACGTGGTGTCATCTCCGCAAGGGATTTATTATATACGCCGACGGAGGAAATTTTGGAAAATTTACAGGATCAGAAGGTCTGTGGAGTAAGACACATTACAGTCAGACGGGATGGTAAAGACATCGATACCAAACACCTGATTCTGACTTTTGCGACCCTAGACCTTCCGCAGTATGTAAAAGCTGCGTACCTGAATTTACCCGTCAGGCCTTATATCCCGAATCCCTTGCGTTGCTTCCAATGTCAGCACTTTGGACACTTGAGAAACGCTTGCCGTGGCAAACTCACCTGTGCTCGCTGCGCGGTGGTTGGCCACGATAGTTCGATCTGCATTGCGAAGGAGGTATGTGTCAACTGTCATGGTGACCATCCCTCCTTTTCTCGAAGTTGTCCTCAGTATCTGCTGGAAAAGGAGATCACCACTATAAAGATACAACAAAAATGTTCATATCCTGAGGCAAGAAAATTAGTCACTTCCCGCACTCCTCAATCCGGAGTAAGTTATGCCGCTGCTGCCAGAAAAGTCACCAAATCGAGCAGCACACAAACAGAATCATTTTCTATTTCCCCAGTCAAATTACCCCAATTATCTGAAAAGCCAAAATTTAAAAAAACTCCGACATTCTCAAAAAAGGCTCCTTTTGCCAAATCAAAAGCTGAGAAAGCTCTGAAATTAAAAATTTCAAAAGAACCAAAAAAAAACGATTAATTTCCACCCGTAATGCTTTCTCATGCTTGGAGACTGACGCGGTGTCCTTATACCCCTCGGACGACAATATATCGTTCGAGGAGCTGATAGATGACCCGCCTTCCAGCTCCGGGAAAGGAGCTCTATAACTTAAAAAATAACTTCCTTTGTTTCTTGGAACTGCCATGGTTTGCGTTCACATCATGATGACATCAAGTCTCTAATATCAATATATAATCCCGCATGTTTGGCATTTCAGGAAACTCTCCTGAAGTCCACTAATAATATCAACATGCGTGGATTTAATTGCTTTAGAAAAGACTGTGGTGACGATGGTTCAGTGTCTGGTTTTGTTTGCATATTAACATCCAATAACTACCCCAGCACCGTCCATCCATTAAATACTACTCTACAGGCTGTAGCTGTAACAATTCATACAACATGCTTAATTACAGTCTGTAGTTTGTATTTGCCACCACATGATGTCATCCGCCAAGAGGAACTCGATGCATTAGTTGATCAGCTGCCTACACCATTTTTGGTAGTAGGTGACTTTAACGGACATAATTCTCTGTGGGGAAGTGATGATACTAATTCTCGCGGTCGTCAGATAGAGCAATTTATTTCTGATAATTGTCTCTGTCTGATCAATACCGAAGAGAAGACATTTCCACCTACCCACATGGACATTTCATTCTCTCGATCTCGCCATTTGTTCACCTTCACTTCTGCCATTGTTGAATTTAACAGTAGGGAATGATCTGCATAATAGCGATCATTTCCCACTCGTCATCTCCCAGACTGGAGGTAGTAGTGTGCAGCAACGTCTACCTACGTACGTGTACAGTCGGGCAGATTAGACGTTATTCACACAATTGGCAGTCGTTGATGATAACATGGTTACGATCGAGGATATTGATAATGCCGTAAATAAAGTCACTGAAACAATCATAGGAGCAGCTGATACTGCAATACCTAAGAGTTCTTCTAAACAAAAAAGGCGCTGCAAACCTTGGTGGAACAGGGAATGTGAACAAACATATAAAAATCAGAGGAAGTTATGAGGGTTATTTCGGAGATACCCCACAACGGAGAATCTAATTGCCTTTAAGAGAGCAAAAGCTTTAGCTCGCAGAGCTCGTCGTCGAAGTCAGAAGGAATCCTGGTCTCGCTTTGTCTCCTCAATCACATCTTCCACATCCAGTAAGCAGTTATGGAGAAAAGTGAAAGCAGCCAATGGTATCTATTCGGAATTTTCAATTCCCGTATTGAAAACCAGAGCTGCTATATACTCTTCTCCTGCAGACATTGCTAACGTCTTTGGTGAAACATTTGCTAGTGTCTCAAGCTCCGACAATTATAGTCCTTCGTTTTTAAGGACTAAAAGTCGAGCTGAGCAAATGCCAATTCGTTTCAACCATAGACAAGCTTTGCCTTACAACTGCGAATTTCAGATGTTGGAATTGAAGCGAGCATTACAGCAGGCCAATAATACCAGCCCAGGACCTGATGGAATCAGTTACCATATGCTTCGACATTTAAGTCCAGACTCCCTGTTGAACTTATTGCATTTGTTCAATAGGATCTGGACTGAAAATGCATTTCCATCAATTTGGAATGAAGCAATAGTAATTCCGGTCCTGAAGACTGGTAAGGATCCTTCAGAACCATCAAATTATCGACCAATAGCTCTGACGAGTTGCCTTTGTAAGACTCTCGAACGTATGGTCAACGCCCGTCTCGTACATGTCTTAGAAGAAAAGAAATGTATACATGTCAATCAGAGTGGATTCCGTAAAGGAAGATCCACTCTTGATAACATTACTTTTTTGGAAACCCAAATCCGCAACGCATTTGTGCGGAGAAACCATCTGGTTTCCATCTTCTTCGACATAGAGAAGGCATATGACCGTACCTGGCGATACGGAATTCTCCTTAAATTATATAATTTTGGCTTTAGGGGTAATCTGCCGATATTCCTACAAAACTTTTTACGCTCCCGCACTTTTAAAATACGTATTGGATCCTCTACCTCCAATACTTTTATACAAGCCGAGGGAGTACCCCAAGGCTCCATTTTAAGTGTCACCATTTTTAACCTTTACATCAGTAACATTCTTCATCTTCTTTCACCTTCAGTTTATGGCACGATGTATGGGGACGACCTGCAAATATCCTGCCAGGGATCGAACATGCGTTTAATTGAGAGACAACTTCAAACATCTGTTAATAAAATAGCTGCATGGTGTGCAGAGAATGGCTTCACACTCTCTCCTAGCAAGAGCTGCTGTGTCCATTTCTGCAGGAAGACCAGTATTCACAATGATCCTGTTATTCATCTGAACAACACTGCAATACCCGTGGTCAACGAGATTAAATTTCTTGGTGTGATATTCGACCGAAAGTTGACATCTCTTTCGCATGTTTTATATTTGCGGAAGAAGTGCGAGCGATCGCTTAATATCCTCAAGGTATTATCTAATACATCTTGGGGTGCTGATCGCTTGTCACTCCTTCGTGTCTATCAAGCACTCATTTTATCTCGCATTGACTACGGATGTGTTGTGTATGGATCTGCTAGGTCTTCTGTTTTACGCAGACTGGACACTGTGCATCACTCTGCTTTGAGGATATGTTCAGGCGCATTCCGCACATCACCCGTCCAGAGTCTTTATGCGATTTGTCAGCAATTGCCTTTAGACCTGAGACGAATGCAGCTGTCTCTCAATTACTACGCTAAAGTTATGTCTAACATTCAACATCCTTTACGATCCTTGGTATATACTCCTGCCTTACAGAGATTATATGATGCTCGACGATATAGCATCCAACCCTTTCTCAGTCGAACTAAATCTCAACTCTATTTAACAAACCTACATGATGTCCGTTTTATTAAAACGGACTTACATTTACATCCGCCCTGGTATGATCCACAGATTAATATTATTAATCCATTTGCTCAGTTCAGAAAATCGGACACAACCTCAACGATTTTTCAACAGCTTTTCTTTTCACATCGCTGTCAGTATTCATCATACACGCCTGTATTCACAGATGGATCTAAAACTGCAGGACATGTTGGCTGTGGCGTATTTTACGTTGATACCAGTTATGGTTACAGCCTTCATACGTCCTGCTCCATCTTTACAGCTGAAGGTACTGCCATTCTTCAAGCTCTTCAGCTAGTGAATGCAGAGAGGTTTCATAAAGTCTGTGTGTATACTGATGGTTTGAGTGCATTAGAAGCGTTGGGAAATTCAAATTTTTGCCATCCTGTTGTGTCCAAGATTTTCGGAGCATTGGATTCCCTTGCTGGCAAGGGATATGACATCATTTTCTGTTGGGTCCCAGGTCATGTAGGTCTAGAGGGAAATGAAAAGGCAGATGCAGCTGCTAAAGCTGCATCGTTCGTACTTCATTCATCTGTCCCTCTCTTCGACGTGAGAAGGGTTGGTGATGACGTGAGAAGGGACGAAGAAGGCTTTGGCAGGAGTCATGGAGTATGCAGGTCGGAAACAAACTGCGTGCCATCTTTCCATACCTCATTCCATCATCAATTTTACCGTTACGAAGAGCAGATGTCAGATTGACTCGCCCTCGTATCGGACACACACGTTTCACACACAGACATTTGTTTCTAAATGAACTAAATCCATGGTGTGAAACGTGTGATGTACCATACACTGTTCATCATATTTTAATATCATGCCCCTATTTTAACTTATACCGTTTTAAATTTTTTGATACAGACATTTTAGCTATGTATGATTTGGTGGGGGAGCCTCCCCACAGAAACCTTTTTTCCTTTCTTAGGGAAATTGGTTTCATTAATTTTATTTGAATTTTATCAATTTTATTTTCATATACTTCCATGTTTTGTAGATTTTAAAATAAATATATACATTAATTTTTGTGTTTTAAATTTTTAGAGTTGCGTTTTTGTTTTGTCTATAATATGTCAATTTTCTTTAAGACTTAACTTTTGGCGCAGCTTGTCCTCTTTGGACCTTGCGCCACAAAACCCAACCAACAACAATCATTTACTCATTCAAATTCTATTGGTAAGCAGAAGTCCTTTAAATTACTGATAAAGATGTTAATGTTGAGTGTCAAATATAATATTTTAAAGCTATACTGATTAGCTGCTGTCAAATTTACGGTCCCCCCCCTTCTAATAAGATACCATTAAATAATTGTGTGATAAAACAAAATGTTTTACTGATTTTGTAATCAGATATTTTATTTTTAGAATAGTAAAATGGATAGCTTTGATGAGCTTGTACCAGTTGGAATTTGTAGCATCATTTTTAAAAATGGTTCAGTTTATTCTCCTTTGTCATTTTCATTGGTCCCTTGTATCACGAATTCTTCATCAACAAAAAATAATTAACTGGTAAGAAATTTTCTTAGAACTTTAGCTTAAACTAACTTTTCTTATATGGATTATTTATACGAATTCCCCTTTTGAAAAAAATATTTTTTTAATTTTTTGTATTTAATTAGATTTATATGAATTTATAAATATAATAAATTACACTTGACTCTTATTCTGCAAAGATTTCGGACAAGAAAGAACTTAGTAAAATATGTGTTGTATGGTAAACATCAAGTGATTGTTATTTATGATTATTATTTGATAACAGATAAAAATTTCTATTTTATTAGGTGTAATCATACTTTTATCGTTTTGTAAAAGACTAGTTTAAAGTTTGAAACTTTATTGCTTGCATCTAATATATTATATTTAGGATATTATATAATGAAATTTAACTTCAGAAAAATTTATGTATCTTTCTCTTATTATTATGAGGCCTAAATGCAAATTGTCTAATGTGTTTCATTTTAAAAAGTTGGGATTTTGCTCTTAGCTTAGCTGGTTGCTTGTTTTTATGTACATTCAATCGAAAATAATTTTCAAGGAAAAACCAACCTCAGGGGTTTACTTTCTTTAAGTAAACCCAGGTGTCACATTCCAGAGGTACCCAGTGATCTGTCCTTTTCTTTATTTTTTTCTCCTATTCTTTGGTTTTTATTTCTTTTCTTCCTCATTGTGGTTGCCTTGTAAGAGGTTGAGGGCTCCCCTTGAGTAGCTATTGCCACTCTGTTCCCGTTAGCTTCTCTTGGGGATTAAATCACCTACGTAATTGCCGTGCATGGAGACCCGTGACCTTGGAAAGAAGAGTGAAAAGAAATTCCGGAAACCAACACATTGCTTTGTCCTCTGCTTCAGGTAAATTGGAGGTGTGCTGTGGCCCTCAGAACATCAATTTGCTTTATGGATAAAGCGGTCAGTACACCTGCTGGATGACTCGTTAAGGGTGGAGGCCATCACAGGTATGTACTGTGAGTGTATAGCACTTGGCTAGCACAAGTGCAGCTGGTCTGCATCCTCTTGTTGGACTCGGTGGTGGGTGGTGCTGTCAGGTCCTGAAATTTTAATTTACATAAATGGAAAAACAAAAATAAGCTTTTCTCCCATGGGAGCAACAGTTAAAATATCTAAACTCTAAGCATTTCATAATTGATAAGAAAGGAAGGTAATTTTGAAAATGTATCCCCCTTTCTAATTCAAAAAGGAATGTCAGCTACTATAGGAGTGGTGAAAAATATTTGAAAGGTGCAATCGGGTGATCTTCAAATTGAGGTTGCAAATGCTGCTCAGACAGAAATTATAATTAAGATGAAATTTCTAGCAAATTTAGAGGTAATGGTGTCGCCACACGGTAGTCTAAACTTTTCTCGTGGTGTTTTATTCACAAGAGATTTGCTGTTTACGCCGACAGATGAAATTCTGAAAAGTTTACAAAATCGGGAGGTCAGCGCAGTTGAATCCATTACAGTCAGAAGAGATAGGTAGCTTATTAACACTAGACATCTCATTCTGACTTTTGAGACGCCTGATCTTCTGCAGTCTGTTAAAGCTGCATATATGAATTTGCCCATCCCACCTTACATACCAAATCCCTTGCAATGCTTTCAGTGCCAACGTTTTGAACACTCGAGAAATGCTTGCAGAGGAAAACTGACTTGTGCTCATTGCACTTCAGTTGGCCACGATAGTTTAACCTGCACAGCAAAGGAGGTGTGCGTGAACTGTCACAGTGATCACCCGTTCTATTCTCGTAGTTTTCCTACGGGGTACTCGAAAAGTCTTCGTATCGTGCACACACGTTTCCCACACAGACATCTATTTCTAAGTGAATTAAATCCATGGTTTGAAATGTGTGATAAACCACATACACAATTTATCATTTTAATTTCATGTCATTATTTTAACCATCAACGTTTACAATTTTTTAAAACTGATATTTTAACCTTGTTTGACTTGTTGGGGAACCACCTCGCAGAAAAGTTTTGGCCTTTTTAAAGGCGATTGGATTTCTTCAATTTAGTTAAATTTTATGAATTTCGTTTTTACATTTACAATTATACTCGTTTAGATTTTAATGGGTTTATATATAATTAATTATATTTGTTTTTAACATTGAGTGTAGGTTTTCCTTATAAAAGTTTTTTTTTAATTTAATTTTTGATGCAGCTTGTTCTTTTTGGACCTTGCGCCACAAAACCCAACCAATCAACTAACCAAAACCCTAAAGTGCACTTGATATAGTAAAATTAATCCTTTTCTTGATAAATAGTTTGTTCTGTAATGCCAAAACTTTTCCAATTATCTATTGTTTAAATATTCTGAATTTTAAAAATTGCAAAATGATTTTTAATTTTTTTTTTTATTAATAAAGTATACATTGAAATCAATAGTTTGCAGTTTTAAATATTAAATTATTTTTTCAAAATGTGTCATTTTTATGCAAATTTTATATATTCTGTAAAGATATTTTTTCAATGTGTATCTGAATTTTTTTAGTATAATTATTATTCATGCTTTATTTCTCCCTCTTGAAGTAAGCTACTTTTAAAAGAAAACAATAGAAAATTTATTTCATTATTTTTGATTTTATTGAATGTAAATTAAAATATTATTTAAAGTTAATCTCCACTACATTTATAATATGTCTAAAATATATTATTAAATATTTCTAAATACTAAAAATCTTATCTTAATTGTATACTTTATTATAATTAAGGTATGAATTTTAACTGTTCTCTGTTATTTAAATGTGAAACAGGATTATAAATAATTTTTAAATTGTTATTTAACATTTATTATATTTTAAAATTATTTAACAATTATAAACATTAAATTCAATTAATATTTGCATCATTAAAGCTTAATTTTTATGCTTTTTAATTTATCTAAATACTATTTTTTTTTCTTTTTTTCAAATGCAAATTACTTTCAACCTCTATAATAATTTATTTAACTTATTTGAGTCAAAGCCAGTGCAGTTAAGTCCATTTTTTGATATTTTCTGATTTTTGTAAATTTTAATAAAATAAAGTTATTAAAGAATTTACTTGTTACTTCCTTTTTTCTAAATCAGACAGCCGTTTTTTATAGCTTCAGAGTATATTGTACAATAATTTCAGGTGCTATTGAGAATAAGTTCACCTTTTATCAATATTTTTATGCATAAACTTTGAAATAAAATAACTAATTTTTCTTTCGATATTGGTTGGCAATGTAGAAAAACAAGAAGTTTATTGTAACTGTTACTTCTTTTGTTTAGAATTGTTTAGAAAACTTTGGTTAAAACATAAAAGTGTTTGTAAAAATTATTGTGTTTCAAAAACATTATGTATATATATTCTTTAACTGTAAAAACAGTGACTTTTTTAATAATAATAATAATAATAAAAAGATTAATGGTAATAGTATAAAAATCTCACAAGGGATATAGAATTCACTAAAAGTGATACTCTATTTTATTGTAATTCAAGGAGAGTTAACCATAGTAATACTAAATGATGTAGAAATTAATAAAAGTGACCAAAAATTTGTCAGAAATCTTTGAAAGTGGTCTTGAATATCAGAAAAACAATAAAGAATATGAAGTAAAAAATATTAAAATAGAAATAAAAAAAATAATTCCTGCAAAGAAATTGGATAATAAGCCTTGTAATTGCTTATGACTTTGTAATCACAGGATATCCTTTTCACAAAGATAGAAGATGTTGAAAAAATTTTTAAGCTTAATGATCATCATAAACAAAATTATACTTTTAAGGGGGGTTGATTACAGTTAGTGCTATCAAAATTCAACGACCCAGAGGTAACACTAAAGGACCAAGATCTTGATTATTTTATTAGACGTAATGGCTAAGATGTATATATTTACAAAAAATATTTTAAAGAAACGTATTAAATAAGTAATGTCTATTATATCATGAGATATTTGCATATGATATCATCAGATCCTTGTAGACAAAGTAATTGCCTGCTTACTTTCTAGAGGAAAATTGAAAATAAACATGAGTTATGATCTATCTTGTGAAATGTAAATAATACCTTGTATTATTATTAATTGTTTGTATACTGAAATGAAGAGAAAAGAAATTAGAATTGCACATGAATATAGACTTGTGGTAAAAAACATTTCTATTTAGCCATTTAATTTTTGTGGGTCTCAAAAGAACTGCTGGAACTTATAGAAAACATATGAAAAAAGCTATGTTTTCCATTTTCAGTTATCTTCTTCTTGAGTTGAAAATATCTAATTGTAGTTTAATTGAAGATATGAAGCACTTGGAAATACTAGATGCAGGATATTCCAAGTATCAAAATAGATGATTCCTGTGTAATAAAACATATAAGCTCCTTTCTTGCTACATATATAATGATTCAATGTATATATAACAAGAAAGGAGCTTATATAATAAGAGCTCAGATTCTGATACTTGAATTCTGACCTTTTATTGGAAAAATGTATAAAATCTTTGCCAAACAATGTAATAGAGAACAAATTGTACCAATAAAGAAAAAGTTTTACTGCCGTATATTTTCAACAAAATTTAACTTACGCTTTAAGCAACCTTCAAAAGATATTTGTGCAAAATGTGATTATTTAGCAATAAAAAAACATCTACAATAAGTGTATAAAAAATGTGACCAATATTGAACTCGTTTAACACTTGCAAAATGCAGAAATTACCCATAATAGTATTGCTAATGATCGATTAAGAGCTTCAGGCGAAATGTACATGTTTAGTTTTGATTTTGAAAATCATAACCATTTCCAATACTATCCATGTCAGTGGCTTATTACAAGAGAAACTTATATGTATACAATCTTGGTTGCCATGATTTAAAAACAAACGAAGGCTACATGTTATAATCCCAGGATTATGGGGTTCACAAGAAATGTCATCCTATTTAATTAAACATTAAATTATATGCAAAGCACTTTCTAAAAATTATATTTATATTCTTGTTCATAACAGACTTGAAATATAAAAATTGTGTTAAGTTTACTGAAATTGGTTCAGAGTGAAAATAAAAAAGATGAATCCATTGAGATTTAAATTTTTATTAAATGTTTGCACAGTTATTTGCCCAATGATGCTAATTCTACAGTTACAGAATCTCTTGTAAAAATAATCAGCATATTTGTAAGGCTAGTGACTGGTGTAACATAATACAAATTAGTAAAAGAAAGAACCTCTTCTGAATTGTTGAAATGAATTGAACAGATTATCTTTTCGTAAAATCATTGGAAGTTGCTATTACCAACTGGAAAAAAAAAACTAAAACAAGTGGACTAACAGTCATTTGATTTATTATGCAATGAATAAAACTAAAAAGGTTAATCCTAAACAGCATTAAGTTTAAATATAATTTTGACAAGGATAATAATTATATATAATAATAACCTTTCATATAATTGATATAAAGAAAGGAAATATCAGTAGGCTTGGAATTTAAAGAATATATAACTTAACCAATATTATATTCTAATGATAGATCAATTTAAAAGAATCCAAAAAAGACATCACAAGTTTATTAAACCTCCAATTAAACACTACTTGTACTGGACATTAAGAACAACACATAGAGATCAAAATTTATGTTTAAATAATTCAGAAGATAATGCTTATTAGGATGAATAAATATAAAACTTGTGACAACAAATGTTATTGCATTATTTTTACAGAAATTTGTAATCTTTTCAAGATGTCATTGTTCCAATAAATACTTACTCTTTTAGTTACACATCCTATACATATCTCCTTTTTCTGCAGAGTTTACACTTAAAAAAAAGTATTAATATATTTTTCTGATCACATTAATAAATGAGATATTTTAAAAGTTAAGGTATCAAAAATCATTAATTTTCTCAGTTTTTGTTTTCTGGACTTAATTGCATTGACTTTTGAGCGACTTATTGTTTTCTTCATAAAATTAATTTTTATTAATTTTCTGAGTCATTATTTTAAATGTAACTGTAAATATATGTCAGCTTCTTTGTGTAATTTCATTGTAAGTGCTTATAATCACATACAAAGAAATTTATTTTTCAGAAAGTAACTAAAAATTTATTAAATAATTTGAATGTTGCAAGAACATTACCAAGGAACTATATATATATATATATATATATATATATATATATATATGCTTATTGATATTTAGTTTGAATTGTAAAATTATAAAATCTAATTTTCAAGTTTTTATTTATAGCTGAGGAATTAATATACTATTTAAAATAAAAATATTTTCTAAATTTTTAATTGTATTTTGTTCTAAAAGCTCTTAATTAGATATTGATGTTTTAAAATGATCAATTAGAAGAGCAGGTGTTTTATCGTATATAATAAATGTAATTTACTGATTAAGGTCCCATTGTATAAAAAAGAGCTATTGTGAAACATCCATCACTATTTGACATGCAATATTTTTACTAAATTAGTGACTTTTTTGTATGATGAATATCAAAATTTTTGTGCAAATGACTTCTTCTTTTTCGAACAGAAAATTCTTTTGTTGTTTAGAAAAGAAAAATTCTTCTGTCAATAACTGAGGAAATGTTCTTTTGATTATAAATTTGATAGAGCATAAGTTACTAAACATTGTTTTATACTGGTAGTAAAGACTTCGATAGATTTTATTTTTGTTACTAATTAACTAGTTAAATCATGAAATTTTCAGCATTAGTTGATGTAAATTTCTCTAGAAACATTATAATGAAGAAATCTAATAGCTTAATATCAAGATAAGATAGATTTCTCATCTGCATTTCATATATTAGTGGTTGTCTGTTAATGTAATCTAAAATGTTTCAACTGCTTATTTTGCTCAATTTCTGTATCATTAATTTCTTAACTTGTGAATTAGAAACAATTGTTCTAATTGCAAAAGTTTTTATTTGAATTTGAAGAAATTTTAATTATACGGAGACATTAATTTTCTAAAATTGAAATTACTTATTTTGATTTTAAATTTTTTGTCTAGTTAGATTTTAACATTTACATTTTTAAGCTGTTGAATATCTTAATATATTATACTACTCTCTCTATATATTTTTGCTTTGTTTGGTTATGCCATTTAATGTATCATGATATTTTTAAAGTGTGTATTGTAATCTGTTGTAATAATTTTCTTATCATGATTAAAATTAATAAATCCATCTATATTTTAGGGTTATAATGCCTCTACTTGCTGGATTCTTATCTTTCTTTGCTTTAATTACTGCTTTTGGACTATTGACTCATTTTTCAACATGGGATTATTGTTTAGGTATATATATACTTTTTAAACTTATATTTTCCTGTTTAATGTGTAAAAATGATATAAGCTTATAAGTTAATTCTAAGCTTATAGTTCAGGAAATATAACTTTTTCATGAAATTTTTAATCGTGAGGATTTTTATAATTGAAATCCTTTTTTGTTTTTTTTTTTTAATATTTTAGAATTTATAAGTATATTAAAATCTGCTTTGAAAACCTAGTGCAATTTAAGTTTATTCTGTTTTTCACTTATACCAATTCATAATTTAAGATACTGATATTGATAAAACTAAAATTCTGGATTTATCAATGCATTGAAATATGAATGTTTTTTTATTACCATAAGAAGTCAGTAAAAATAAAACGTTTAACTCAAGAAAATATGAATTTATGTTTTAAAACTAGTTTTTTCATTGTGAAACAATATGACAATTCAATTATATATGTTATTTTAGGTTGCCTTTTGTAAGCAATATATTACACAATACATCTCGAAAAAAAATTACTTATAAAACAGAATTATTTTGCAGCTTCATAATAAAAATCAAACTTAAGCAAATATGCATAAAAAATGAAGCAAATTGCATGAATATGAAATTAATGGAATTGTCAGCTCTTTTTAGATTGAAAACTAGAATTTGTAAACTTTAGGATTTGACAGAAATACTTACTTTCAAATAAATCTTCAGAAACCACAATGTTGATAAAAAGGATAATTAAACCAATTTATCATTGCTACCACCCTGTCAAATAAGCTTTCCTAAACAAAAATGCTTTGTTTTAAAAATGTGTTTCTTATCGGGTACTTCTAATATGTATTCTTGATCTTCCATGGTTTAGTGCATATTAAGAATGAATTAGTGTTATATGCCTGTTCATAGTAAAAATGTTTTATAGTAATGGAACAAGAATGAATGAAAAATAATAGTTTGTTCTATGACTGATAAGAAGGGAAAAAAAGAAAAATAATGATGTAAATTATATTAATTTTATAATCTAATTGTCCTATTAAGTTCATTCTTAATTTTTCAAAATAATTTATGAAAAAATGAAAAGCAAATTGTCTTTCTCTTCTTTTTAAATAGAAATTTAAACTTGTATGCATGATTGAGTTCATTTCTTGGATTTTAGCATCCATTTCCCTCCTTAGATTGGATTATTTTTATTATCTCTGCTCTTGTCTTATAATAATGAGTAATAAATAATCTTTTAATGTATAAATTATTGAATTGGTGACTGCAAATATTAAAAATTTTAGTATCTAATCCATTCTTATCATCATTGTTAAGTAGCTAATGTTGCTCAGTCATATTTGTAAATAAAACTTTGTTTTCCTAATTGAATATTTTATTTATTTATTTATATTTACTTTTAATAAATTTGTCCAATTTTATTTTATTAATTTTTGCCAGACTAAGAATTCAATATATTTTAATTATTCAATCTTTCATGTGAATTATAATTGAAGTATGTAGTTAATGACATTCTTGTCACAAATGTTCTAATTTTTTTTTATATGTGCTTAGTTTTCTAAATTTTTAATTTAAAAAAAAGTATCTATCTAGAAAAATTTGCTTAAAAGTTTTGCAATGAAAATAAAATATTTAATTGTTGAATGTAATTTATGGAAATATAATTTTTTATCTGGCAAAAAGATGACAAAATGCTTGAAATACTAAATGAAACTGATTTAGAGCACAGTGAATGTGTTTAACAATTTTCTTTGTACTATAGAAGTTTTTATAAGTACCATGTAATTTCTAATGTTTTCATTGTTAAAAATCTTGCTTTAGACATTTTTTGAAATAGTTATTGATAAACAATATTATTTTTCTAAAATAGTTTAGAAATAGCATAAAAAATTCTGATAGTGTTTATTTAGTTGATTATTTTACTTGGTCCCTTTCTATTCTGAAGACAAGTACAAAATGCTCAACTTTACTAGAAATGTTTAATTAATTGTATTGAAACTAAATTTTGTAAAAAATTGTAATAGTTCATATCAGTTAACAAAAAAAGTCTTAATAATGAAAAATCTATACCAGATAGTTGATAAATATGGTCATAACTCTTTAGATAATTTCTTTATTAATATGGGAAAGAAGAGATAGCAAATTATGATATTCTTTATAAAATAATGTTATTTAAAGTTAGAAGCTAAGAGAAAAAAAATTATCTTTTAATTAAAAGTGACTGTTTCATAATTAAAATTTCAAAGTTTTTTTATATCAAAATCCTTGTTTTTAATTAATAAATCAATCATTTCAAAATATGATATATGTTAGTAATCAAGATGATGTTGAAAGAAATCCAGTAGTGTTTGTTACCATATTTCAGGTTTTGAAAATAGTGGATGCACTTCTTTAATAGAGATTTTTTTTTTTTTTTTTTAGTCAATAGATTTTTATTTTTAGAAATCTGAATAAAAAAAAAGTTAGTCTTAATATTTCATATTGTTTATTATATGTTTTGTTTTTATCTTATTCATTAACTTACTGTTTTTTACTTGTGATGTTGTTTTTAATCTCTTTAAAATTGTTAAATTAAGGTTTGGATGTATTTTTTTTATACATTCCTTCATTTTTTTTTATTTATTGCAATATTTTTATGGCTATTATTATAAAAAATAATTTAAAGTTGAAATTAAAGCTACATTATGATTTATTAGTAATAGATTTATATTTTATATGGATTTCAATTTTAATTTATTTTTTCCTCATTTGGAAAGGAGGTGATTGAATAAAATCACAATTATGCTGATCAAAATACAGGTATCACTCTCAAATATACAGAATCACCCTTACATAAACAAAAATAAGGAAACTTAACTTTTTTGAATATTCAGTTTTAGCATTTTTAAATTTTAGTATTTCTTAATCGAGCTGGAAGCCAAATGGTTAGCTCTCTGTCCTTTAGTTTTACAGTTTGTGAGTTCCAGTACCACTTTGATCTTGGCTGTTCATAGTGGTTCGGAATCCACTTCAAGCTGTAGGTCCCTGTGTTTAATTAGCTCTTGTGTGCAAAAAACGACAGTTGAGCAATGAAGAAGCTTTAGTATTTCTTAAGTTCATTTCTTTATTTTTCAGCATTAATGATTAATTGTACATTATAAAAAAATTTTCTTGAAATTAATTTTATTTCTTAATTGTGCTATTATTTATGTATTTCTGTCAAGAAATAAATAAATAATATACTCTGTCAAGAAATTAAGAAATGGATATGCATGTATAGAGAAAACTCATGTATATAGGTTTCTTCTATATTAATTTCAAATATGTTAGATAATCATAAATTTTTATTTGATACTTTAAAATTTAATAAAAGAATTGCAAAATTGTATTTACTGTTATAATTTTCTCGGAAACAATGTGCATTAAATGTTGCATTGCTAATCCATTGCAAAATTATTGAATTCATAATGGAATAATCAAAAGAGAAGTTTACATCAAGATATATATATGATGTATATATGCCAACCAGTTTTCTTAAATTTCAAATGTTTGCTATTGCTTATAAAGTGTCTTCTAAATATAATCAAGCTATAATTATTATTTCAGAGCTCTAATTTCACTTCTTTACTTACTCATATTTACATACATATTATTTAAAGTGCATACTATATGGATTTCTAATACTTTCTCGTTACGAAAAATTTATTGTAGCTCCTCATTGGGTATTGCTGTCATTTGCTGAATTTTTAGGTATCCAGTTATATGTAATTGCTGGTATTTACATAACTAAGAAAATTAATTCTGTTTCTGCACTTGATTCTTTTAAATGGGAACAAAAAAGAGATCTATGGAGGTATTATTTTTTATCATTCAAAATTATGAATGTAAACACTTGCTCTATTGTTAATTTTGTTGCATTTTTTTATTTCTTAAACATATTTTTATACTTAGAAAATGTTAAAGGAAATTAAGTGAAAGTTTATTTATAATGGTTATAAAGTAAAAATAATTACTTGGTTATTAAATACATGAAGGTAATATAATTATCCTTTGACTAAACATTTATAAATTTTTTATGTTGATTTTATTATTTTTATCACTTTGATATGCTCAGCTTTAATTTAAAGCAGTAAAAAATATAAAAATAAAAAAGACTAAATATTTTTAATTAAAAATAAAAATGAGAGTTAAATTCTTTTATATTTTAGTATATTAGAATGAATTTTGCTTATAGTTTCATTTCTGTAAAAAAAAAAAAAAAAATTACAAAGATTAAAGCCCTATTTTACGCCTTTCTGTTTTTTCTAGATAACAAGAATAAATGAAGATAAATTATACTGTTAAATCATTTTTCACATATTACTAAGATTTTTCTATCATTATGAAAAAGTGAGATTTAAATTATGTCAAAAATTTAAAATATGCAACATATTTCTTTGTAATAACATTTTATTAAATGAAATTAATAAATATCTGTTGTAAACTATTTAAGAAAGAAGAAAAATTTTAACAATAGTATAATCTTTCATACTATTTCCTGCATCTATGATGGGTAAATATGTGGTAATTTTAAAATTTTTCATAAGAGATCTATAAATTTAAATTAATTTCATAGGAATTTTGTAGAATGATTAATTCTGATTTTTTATCTGTAATAATTTATTGAATACTATAAATTTGTTTTCTTATTTTAGTGTCATTGTGGTGTATGAATTTTCTTCTGTTGTTTCATTATCTTATTACTCCACTCTCCAAGGATGTAAGCTTTTTATTTCTTTAGGATAAAACGATTAAATTTCTATTGAGTTTACATTTTAAATAGTACAAATCTTTATTCCTGAATAATTAATTCATGCATTTTAAGTTAGGATTTTTAAAATGTGCTTTTTACCTATAATAATTTTAATTATTTTCAAAATATAAAATATATATTAACCTCATTATATTTATCTGTCAATAAATGCCATATGAAGTAATAATTTTTTTGGAAATATGAATGTCAATTATTGAATCCTTAAGATTATATGCATTATATTGGTATTTTTTTATTTTATTTGTTTTAATTCAAAATAGAAATGATATTTATGTTATACAGGCGCGTAAAATATCAACTTGGAAAATATTTTATCTAATTTTATTCTTTTATTATATTCTAGAATAAACTTTCATTTCTAACTTAAAATAAAAAATTTGTTTACAAAATACTTAAATTTCAATCTTAATTCTTTTTCTTTGTTTGATATCTATTTTAATTAAATATTTAATGTTGAACACTTATATTCTTCAATTTAGAAATATTTTATCGCATTTTAAAGTGACTTTCAAAGGTTTCAAAGGTCAACAGTTTTTTGGTAATTTAAGTAATTTAAATAGTGTATTTTTAAATTACTTTTGTATTGATAATGTGAGTTATGAATGGACAAGATATTTACGTTTTATAAATTTTAAAGCATTTTAGAAATTGTTTATTTTATTCTTATTTTTAAATAAATGGATAGTTTTTAAATTCTTGGTGTTACCTAAATTAAAATAAATTTACAATACATAATGGATTTCTTTAATTTTAAAAAACTGGAAAACAAAATTTTTTACTCATACAAATTATTCAGAATTACAGATAGCTTTAATTTTATTATTCTTTCTAAACATTTTCAGAATATGTTGGAGGGAACTTATTTTGTTTCTTATTTCTTATATTTTAATCATAATACTGTAAAGAATGAATAATTTTTTAAAATAGAATTATTGAAAATAAGTGTCTTACTAGTGGACAAATTAATTTTGTTATAGGCTGATATGAAAAAATGTATATGTAATTTAAAAATTGTGAGTCATACAGTTGTTTAATGATTTTATGTTATAAATTCGCCTTAAAACTAATGTTGTTAGAACCAGTTGAATGTCTCTTAATCTCTCTGTGAAATGCTATCAGTTAGTCAGGCAACTATTTGAAACAATTTATATCTTAAAATATTTGAAAGATATCAAATAAACAAAAGTCATTACTTACAATTTTACTACACATGTTTACCACATAACTTAGTTATAGAACTGTGCTCTTCAGAACAAAATTCTGGTTTCATCCCAGTCATTGTAAGCTGATGAATGCTGCATTTCTACATTCTGCATGCATGTTTGTCTGATAGATGCTTAAAAGTTTTCCAGTTTTTTTCCCCCCCTTTCTGACGTGAGTACGAAGCATTATTTATGAAAAGATACTTCAGAAAACAATTTACACTATGAACATTAAATTGTCTTTCAACAGCATTACACTCTCCACTATATTGTACTGAAATTCTGCTTATATTGTTTCCTTTATAATCTAAGAATAAAAAATATTGAAATATATTTTTCTTATTTATTAAGTTATTTTTATAAAAAAATTCTACATATCGCTGAACAATTTTGCATAATATTTTGTATACATATATTTTGTTTCCTTTATGAACTAAGAATAAAAAATATTGGAAAATTTACATTTTTGTATAGTAATTTATTTTTATGAAAAATTATTTTGTTTAGTAAATTAATTTTATGAAAAATTATACATGTTGCTAAAAAAATTTTTTTACATAATATTTTATCTGAACATTATACTTCTGTTATTAGTAGTAAATATAATAATTTCTGTCTGATTAATCTTATAATAAAATTCTCATTTTGTTTTTAACATAATTTGTTATGTGTATTGAATGACGTAGTTTCTTTTAATTACACTATGAAACACTCAAAGGAAAGGTACTAAATATAAATTATTAAGAGCTACCAGATGTTAATCGTTTTAAATATTTTCATTTTGTCAGCTGACTCTCTAATATTTAGCCGTGTCTCTTTTTCTTGACAGGAATTATTTATTTGAAACTGTTAATGCTCTTTTTTATTATTATTCAATTAAATTATTAATTTTTAACTTGTTGTGTTGAGGAAAATTTATAGAACTTGTTATGGCTAAAAATATCCGAAGAAAAATGTTTAATTAAAATTGTGAAGGTTGGCTGATGAAGAAATAAAAAAGACCTAAATAAATGTACAGCAAATTGTAAACAGAACAGAAATATTTTGCATGAAATTTATATTATTTTTCTTACTTTTTTGCATAGATTAATTTGCACATTTGTAGATATAAAACAGAACATGACTTTTATAGTTTTTTTTATATTTTTAATTTTAGTGGGTACTTTTGAAACAGGATGTAGTGGAATATTTGTAAGTATGTGTTTTTATATAATTATCATTAGTTCTTATTTTGTATTAAGAATACTCTAAACTATTCTGTTCTTATTTATTTCTTTAAAAGAATTTGTGTTAGAAATAACATTTTTTAAATGTCAATTTATATATAAAATATTAAACTAAAATACCTGTTTATTGTCAGAATTTGGACTTCATTAGATTTCTTTCAAATTTTAAATGATGATATTTCAAGATTTACTCTTCATATTCATATATTTACAGTACATATGTTTGTTGTGCTTAACAAATATTATATCATTTTTAATAAAAATCTGAAAAAATTTTTCTCTTATTACGAAAATATGTAATTTATTTTGAAAAATATTAGTTTAATAAGGCAAAAAAAATTAATTCCTAAAATGTGTAATAAGTCAATATTAATTGAAATTGTGTTATTCATTGGAATAATTCTAATATTTATGAAATTTTGCCATTTCAAAATTTACTGTTCACTGTATGTGATTTAAAATCAATGATTTATAAACATTTAATTTTTAATGCCTGGAATAAAAGTTTTTTCTTTTGTAATTTAAGATCAAAAGTATGTGGTTTATTTAAAAAATTATGTAGTGTAACATAATTAAGTGGTAAATTCTTATAAGATTTGATTATTTATTCTGAGTTGGGAAAGTATCTCATTTGACTATTTAGCAATTTGCATGCTTTTGTTACATTAAATTGTATGTGTTATTATTAATACTATAAATACTACTTGTTTAAATTGAAAGGAACAGATGTAAGGAAAAGACATTATTATTTTTCTGAATAAATATTTTCATTTGTATATTTAATTTTTCAGACATGGTATATTAAAGAATTTTTGTTCAGTTAACTACATTAAATACTTTAAACCCTTTTTTAAACCAAACTTTGTTTAATCTGGACAGCCATTTAGATGTACAAGCATACATATGTAGTTACATACTGTATAAATAAATATCGTGTATAGAGTAAAATAATATAAAAATGTGTATGTGTGTATGGCATAAAATTTATTGTGTCTAGTAATTTATCTATGTGTCTTGGCCCAATTTATAGGTTATTTTATTTAATCCATTCTCTCATTATTTCGAACATCCTGAGTCCCTTATTAGTCAGGACTTTAGTGAGTTTCTATCGTAGTTAAAATCATAATTTCATGGATAATTATTTATTTATATAAAATCACTAAAAATGGATAAATCTTAGAGATAGAATTGCGTTTCAATTGTTTTTAATATACATTCAAAAAAATTTGATAATTTTATATTGTGTAATAAAAATTATTAATTATGAATATTTTTCAGGATAATGCCCAAAATATATACTCTCCTGTGTATGCTGCTATTATGGTTGGTTATTTTTTATTCACTTTCAAGTAAATGCTAAAATTGTATAATATATTTCTGATTATGAAAAATTTTTTTAATATTTAAAAAAATGAATTATGGTAATAAAGTTTTAATTTCTTTTTAGCTTTAATTATTTTACACTTTTTTGTCTCCACTCAAAGCAGATAAAAATTTTAGTCCCCATCCTTCACTGCTGTGGTAAGAAATTAGTATTGGCTGACAACTAGTTAAACTTATAACAAATTATATATAACATATCTTATTTGTTGACTGAGCAGAACATGTTTTATGAATAACTTTTTGTGATTGAATAGAAAGTCACACTGAAGATATTTCTTTATTTTACAAGCTTCAGTTTTCTGAAAAACTCGCTTTAGAGCTTTGTTAATGAATTAACTCCAAGTAGTGTTTGTGATTATTAAAATTTTTTAATTAATGTGCACGATAATAATTTTGATTGTATTTATTTGTTATATATTTTTTTTATTTGAATATATATCTTACTCTTGTTATTATAGAATTATAGTATTCCTATGATCCTTTGAAATTAGTAAATAATTGCACTGTCATAGAATGCATATTACATATCTAGAAATATTTACCAATAAATCATTTGAAGTAAAAAAAAAAAAAATTTTTTTTTATTTATTTATGCATTTTTTTACATTATCCTTTGAAATTAATTTAAAAAATGGAGAAGTCAGCTGCCAAATTAATTTGTGGTTTTAATAGTATTCCTTAAAAAACCCTTAAAATTTCTTTTAAATCTATAATTCATAATATAGGAAACAGTATGATATGAAAAAGATGAAATTTTATTTCAAGTAAATTAGGGAATTGAAACTATTTAGATTGATTTAGATACTGAATGGATTACCTTAAATACACTTATTGGTATTAGACGTTTAAATTGTAAATTCATTCCATTAAATTAATCTAACAAGGTGATTAAACTGTTGATTTCCTTTTTTTTTATATCTGCTTTGTTTACCAATGTTGTAATATTCTTTTCTTGCAAAACATGTATTATTTGTTTGAAAAATTAACAAACGATACTTTTATAAATTTTAAGCTTTAATTTTAAAGGAAATGAATGAAGTTTCTATTTTCTCTGCACTAAAATTAATTTAAATGAATGATAAAAGTTAAGTAAATTGTAATCAGCTCAGTTTTTTTTCCTGGCTCTTTAAATATGTTTTCTCTTTTCAGATGATTAAATATCTTGGTCCAATATGGATCATGCTCTTGGTGTTTTATCCTACTAGAGGTTGCTTGTCAAGTGAAGATGAAAGACTTCTGGGTTTGTCTTGTGATGGGGTACTATGAATATTTAATTATTTATTCTTAATTATCAGTGTTTTGATGTTTAAAATTGTACCTATTCTTTAAATATAATATATTAATTTAAAAATTGATAAGTCTTTTGTATGCTTTTATTTTGTTTGTGAAATTGATTTTTTTTCTTATATTAATATTTAATGTGGAGTTTGTAAATTCAGTCGCATGAAATTGTTAATATGAAGTTTGTTCCAGTTATATCAGCACTTAAGACATTCTCTAATACAAAGGGAGATTAAATTATTGGTTACTTATAATGTGAAATCGTACTTTAGCTTTCAAATTACTATGAAGACCTTCCTTGGAGCATTTTTTGTAAAACCTTTTCAGAAAAATTCTTTGAAAATTGAGGAACATTAAATATTTATCATTAATATCATATCAAAGATTGTAGATTTTAGTAATATATAAAATCATTCAATATTTAATTAGACATTCAAAACTACATCTTTAGGTGTTCACCTTTTGTATAAAAATTTATTATTTGTACAATTGGATAATGTGAGTTAATAAGAAAGTGAAAAATATTTAGTTCTTTATTCTAATATAAATTAAATCAATAAATTGTCTTTTTATGAATTTGTTTATAAATTTTGTTATTGTATCAACTTTCTGAGTAATAAACTCCATCAAAACAAAAGCTCACTTTCTTGTATTTTATTGATATATATATATATATATATATATACATATAATATGTGTGTGTGTGTGTGTTTATAGGCCACAAAATAAAAATAAAAAATTCAGAATGAACATTAATGACATCAGAATGAATAAATAATTTATTTGAGATTGAAAATTTATCAATTAGTTTCATTCAAAATATTTGTAAAAGGAAGTAATAAAAATTTGAAATGAGTTATGTGTACAATAAATTCTCAGTTTAATTTTATAAATATTAGTTATTTGTAAATTATCTGTTATTTTATATTTATTTATAAAAAAATGTTTTCAGTCAACAACTTCAACATTTAATCCCGGATCAAGATTTCAAGATTCCTATAAGCAATTAATCTTACCTGTGCAAAATGATTTAAATTTTGTGAGTCATGAGTATCCTGTAATGAGGAGATCTGCATCTTCGCCTGGTAATTATGAAGCTTTTTGCTCATTTTAATAACTACTTAGTATGCAAATTTAAGATGTTTATTTGTAGATTGGAATATTTCGTAATTTTATACATATGGTAGAGTATTATTGATAGTAAAGTTATAACATAGTTGTTTTAGGAAATATATAAATGTTAAATAATTACAGATCACTTCAACAACTTTTGTTTTTTCTTAATGTTATAGATTTTTGTGCTAAACTGACTTTTTCTTTTCTCTCAAAATTATTTCTTTGCTTTCTAGAAATTTCAACATCTTAAACACAATATAAATAAATCTCTAGTTCTTGAAATATTACATCACTTTCAAGGTTTTTTTTTTTTTTTTTTCCCCGAGTTATTTTGATTTAATACAATTTATTGATGCATCATTCATTTTTTAGCAAAGTGTATAGTTCTTTTAGTTTTTTAATAAATTAATGCTGATTAACATTTATTTTGATTAATGTTTACTTATAATTTTTTTTTAACTTTTAGAATGTATTAATGTCACTTATTATGTTTCATTCTCAACTGCAAATTGTATGTTTATGTATGTGTATAATGAAACATGTTACAATGTCAATTCTCTCTTAATTCTATTCATGATATTTTGTAATAATATTTATGAAATATAACACTTTGGTTGTATTTTGTTTTTTAGAATTCAAATTTTATGTACATTTCTTACTAGAATCAAAATGTAACATTTAGAATTACCAACTTATTGCTACTACTACTGATCAGAGTACCTTTGATAACTTCTACTACACAAGAAATTCTCAAAAATACTCAGATCAGTGTACATAGATTCTCATTGTTTAGAAAATCAAGTTATTTTCAGTCTCTTAGAAATATACACACATTCTAATGTTACAATTTGGAAGATTTATAGAATTTGTGATCATAATAAAGTTGTTTCTCAAAATTTCAATTTTATCTCTTAAAAATCTTTTGCTGGAAAAACTAACTATTTGTGTTTTATTGCAGTTAGGCATACATAACTTTTATTGCTTGATTGTAGAAAAATGTATTGTTTTATTTTTAATGTGTAGCTTTCTTCTCAAAATCGCCACTTTCACCAATTTATGAAGATATGATCCTACCGTCTGCTCGTGTTCCTGTTCCCAATTATGGTGCGATGGATTCCTGTTCCTCCCAGCCAGAGTATGCTGTTTTCAAACAGTCAAGAATTAGGTCCCGACATGACAGTGGTATACCTTCTAAGAATCCAAAAGAGAAAGCAATGAAAATTGTATCTCTCAATCAATGCTCAGATGAAATGGAAAGCATAACACCCTCTCCTTCAGAGAGAGTTTAATAATTGTATCAATATTAAGGAAGGGTTAAAGAACAAATTAGTTTTATTCATTACATATAAATAGAATGTAGTTTACTTTTTAGTAGTAAAAGAGAAATGAGAGATATTAAAATATAACATTTAAATGAATTAAAGACTACTCAGTTAAATTTTTGTATGAAGATAATAATTCAAAGTCTAATTCTTTTCCTTTGATTTAAACTTTTAGTTTTTTTTATGAATGAAATATAATTGGAAAGACTTATTAATTTCCAGTAAAACAATTTTTGCTATTTACTATAGTGTAAGATTTTATTCAATATTAAATAGTATTTTATGTTTACAAGAATTTTAAAATGTGCTTTTTAATATAAATATTTGATAGTTAAAATGTAAAATTGCTTATTTTATGAAGTAAATAGTAATTTTACTTCTCAATTTGTTTTAACATTTTAAATAGTAAAGTTAGCTTTTAGTTATTTGTGTATTTTGGTTTATTTTGTATATAACAAATGTTTTTTATGTCATATGTGTTGCTTTCATTTGTATATTTTAGCAGAATATGTTAGTTTTCGTGAAAAAGTTTATTATATCACTTAATGACTACTACTTATTAAATTATTCTTTTGTATTTAGTTGTCATGTAAAATATATTTGAATAATATAGTAATTCTTTATATTTTTGTAGAATTCCCAAATTATACTGTACATTGTTTATATTTTGTATTATTTTATATTAAACTGTTTACCTATAATATATATATATATATATATATATATATATATATATAACAATGAAAAATAATAAAGAAAAATTCTTGGATTTTTTTTCTTATTGATAGATTTATATCGAAGAATTCATTTATTATTGTGATACAATTTGGAATATAAAAATTTGAAAATTAGTATTTTTATTGCTATGTAAAGAAAGTACTTTTTTAAAATAAAGTGTAATTAATTTTAATCTTCATAAAAATACTTTCTTGTTTTTAACTTAAAAATTATAAATTAAAAGTATTAAAGTAAAATGAAAATATTGTATTAGAAGATTTTGTTATTAAATTTTTGTTTGGTTATCTAAAAATCAAAAATTGTTTTATATGAAACATTGCAATATTGTTTATTGATCACTAGTATATCTAAAATTCATACACTTATTTAAATAAAAATTCTGCAATACATTTGTACAAATAATGTATTTATTTACCACTACTCAAAAAATTATTATGACACTTAGTTTTCTTTTGAATCATTATATTCAATGAAATTTTTACTTATTTAAAGAGTCACATTTAAATATACAAGATGTACTATACTGTAAATATATTCTGATTGTGAAACAGCTTCTTTGATTAAATGTCTAAAATAAGCTGTATATATTTTAATAGTGAGACTTTTATGCATTATATAATTAACAGTGATAAAGTAGTCCAATGTGATACGACTAGTAGTTTTGTCCTTTTTCATTCCTGTGATATGTTTATATAACTTTATTTTTATGCCTAATTGTCTATTCAAATTATTTTTTATTTACAAATACTTAAATTTTATATTAGTATTTTCATAATTATCAATAGTGCTTATTATACTATAAGCTGTAAATATATTGCTTTTTATCATCTGCTAAAAACAATATTCCACCCATCAACAATTTAATTCAATTCTTTACATCTTATTTAGTTTTAATTTATATTAATACTTTTTAAGAAACCAATTCAAACTTTGTATATATATATTTATATTTAACGTTTTGAAAAGCAAGAAATATTTTATTCTGAGAAAATTGTAATACTATGGAAAGGCTTCCATAATAGTTTAACAATTCAAACACAACAAACTTTCAAAACTGATTTTAACATTTTACTTTCTTAAAGTATATCTTGAAACTAACTTATTCTTTTCAAATGTTCCACAAGGTATATCCCATTATGTTTATTTAATTACTTTGTAAACATTGTAGTTATTTCATAATGCCTTATCAAAAAATTTAAAATTTATTCCTTAACATTGCAATTGATTAATTTTTTAGTATATATTTCATTTACTTTGAACAATATTTTATTATATACCTTATTCATGCAAAGCTTTACTCAAAGTATATATTTTCACAAATACAAAGTTTTATTACATTTTATGAATATTTTAATTCAAATCTGTGTTTTAGTCTAAAAAGTTTAATTATTTACACAGGAATTTATATTACTACTTAATATTGGATTTGATCTGATTTGTATTTATATGCTTGTATAGTATATATGCTTGACTCTTAATAAAGAGTGTATATAACAATATTTTAATTGGCTATTTGTTTCTGTCTAAATGTTTTTATTTTTAAGTAATCCTTTTATTTCAGTCACACTATCATTATCATCTTTAATTAAAAGCCTTTTTAAGCAAAACTTATTAAGTTCATTTTATTTTTAACAATAAATCAAATTGAGCAATAGCATTGTATGTTCACAATAATAATCGCTATGTATTTATTTTCGTGAACATTAATATATAACTAATATAAAAGATCAGTTTTATTAAGTTTTTTATACGTATTAAATTAACTACATGTATTATACTAAATTAACTTTTATATGGAACTTATTTGCAATCACTGATCAAAAACGTATTCCCTTATTTAGTTTTAGAATATTTATTTAGTTAAATGAAAAGTTGAATGAATGGAAGTTTGAATATTTTTAAAAATTCTATCGAACTAATTCAATATTTTTATTTTGACAATGCAAGAAAATTAAAGTGTGTTTAATAATATATCATAAAATATTATAGATTTGGTACCCCTTTTTTAATATTTCATAACTGTTTATCTTAAAAAAAATGTTTCAATTTTATGTTTTTTAATTAACTTGCTTGCAGATTAAAAAATTTCAAAATAAATTTCATTGCACTGTGGAATTTAATATTAATAATGTAAGCTAGTTTTTTTTTTATAATTTGTTATAGTTTTTTTTATAGTATTTATAAGTTTATAGTTTGTTTCTAATATTCATTAATTTAATACAAATTTTTTAAATTCTAACTAAATGATTTTCATTAAAATTGTTATAATTTGATCATATTCATGACATACAATACACATAAATACACAAAATGCAATGAAATAGCATCATATGAGTAGAATTTTTTTTTTTATTTGTTTTCAAGTCCATGTAAAGAAAATATGAAATATTCATGTTTTTAACAAACGTTTTTTGAACATAGTTAAGAGATTATTTTACATTATATTTAATAAATGTAAAATTTGAATAATATTTTCTAAATCTTGAGAGAATTAAAACATTTTTAATTCTTAGAATTAAAATTTTTTAAATAAACTAAAAAGTTAAATATTACATAAAGTTGTGGCATTAAAATTTTTCATTTTTTTATGATATCTTTGAAGATAAAATTGCAGTTATATAATGTAACAAAATTTCTGATGTCACCATTTATCTTAATTCTTATTAAAAGGTTGTTAAATTGAAAAATTGTTTAATGATGTCTAAATTTTTAATAAACTTTTTTTGAATAGTTTTTGTTATTTTTTCTTTAAAAATGCACTTCCAATGAATTAATTTATGGATTTTACATAATGTGGTATTTAATTGAAACTATCATTAGATAACATAACATTTTAATATTTTGCAAAATATTTAAATTTTGATTTTTATTTACAGTACATAATCCATATTGCAATTAATTGTGATATTGAATCATGCAATATATCTATAAAATTCTATTTCCTTTTCTAATAGAATACAACTTTAATTACTGATGTATTTTAAGACATTTATTTCAAAAAAAAAAATTGTTATTTCATAAGGAAACTTAATTTACCAATTATATAAATTTCATTTTACCTAGAAAATTCATACTTTTTATTATGGTTACGTGCCATTGATTAATAAGAATTTTAAAAATTTATCATTTTGAAACTCTCATTTGTTTTATGTATAAGAATAATTGGAACATTATAATTTAGCTTTAGCATCAAATATATTTCTTTTGTGTAGAAGAATTGTAGTTTTATGAATAAAATTATGGTATGATGTTCTTTCTTATTGTAAATAAACATTGCCTAGATTGAATTTTCCCGAAAATTATACAGCTTAAACACTGTAAGTGGAAGTAGAATGTAATAGTCACACACATCTCTGAGCTTTCATTTTCTCTCTTATCCTTATTCACAGTGATTAAAAAAAATGTAACTGCAGTCCAACTTTTTTATTTGAATAAAGCAGTGCATGATTCTGCTTAAAAAGCAAAATTAAAACATTGAGTTTAATATCTTCAAACACTCCCCCCTCCCAAGTATGGATTATCATCATTATGATAAACAGTAGTTAAGCACTTGCCTATTGTGATTAATCCAAATATTTTAGCTGTCAGTTTTGATCTATTGAGTCCATTGTATTATTGCTGTGGAGACAGTTCGATTAGTTTTGTCATTCATATAGTAAGATGTACTATTTATCCTATTACATTAGGGTAGAACATCAGTTGTTTAGATGTTCGATCAAATCTTGTTAGAATTTTAGACAATCAAAATATCTTCATTAAAATTTTGTTGCTTTTCACATCATTGCTCTGATGAATTATTTTCTATCAAAAATGCTCAGTAAATCCGTCAAAACATATTTTAAATAAATTATGTCTGTTCCATGATTAAAATAGAGAACAAGTTTAAGTTTTGCCTTCATTGATCATAAGAACAACTAATTTCAACAGATTAAAATCATTGTTGCTGCTTAATGTGAACAAGAAGTTGAGACCTCTTTGGTGTCCCACTCCATACCATGCAATTTAGGTGATGGGCCAATATGACTGTGTTGATAACCATATGTGTTCTCTGTGATACTGTCTAACATGCAGCCATTATGATGCTTGATTCAGAACTTAGATTTCTCTGAAAAAATGTGATTTTGTTGCTCATTTATGCAATGTCAAAGGTAACTGAAACTGTAATAGCCATGCATCTCATGCTGCTATAATATACATTGAATTCTTTTTTAAACTGTTATCTGATGAACGAATGTGTTTTCTTTTTAGTGGTGAAAGTTTACTAAAATATTGTTGTTCTGTGTGACTCGTGAATTAATTCCATATTTTACTGAAGTGAGTAGTTAACGTATCACATGGGAAGATTTCGGCCAGTTCTGATTAGATGAAAATCAGAGTCTTGCTAGTATGTTTCCCTTTTACCAAGAGGCATAAAAGTTTTCTTACCTATAGACAACTTTCAGGTACGATTTCCACAACCTATTGTGAGATCTCTTTTATACAAACTGTATGCATCACTTTTGCAGGTTTATTTTATTTTAATTTATTACTTATATATATTTTATTGCAGGGATATTTTGAAAATCTTTAATAATATCATGTATCTTACAGATTTCACATGAGTGTAATTTATCACTTTCTTGGTGTAACAATTTTAATTACCTGTAATGTATGAAAGGGGGTGATAAAAGAAAATTTGTAAAAATAGCTTGATTACATAATTTAAAGTGCTTGGGAGTATAAATTTAAATTCTTTCAAAAGGTGATGTAATGAAAGTTTAAATGGACAAAATGTAATAAAATCCTGTGAATTTATAGTTACGAAATGAGAAATTTATTTATTTAAAATTAAATATGTTTTAAACTGCTATTTTTGAAATAACTAATTTTTGACCTGTATAAATAAGAATATTTGTACTGAATGAAATTTTAATGCAAACCAGAATGTTTGACTAACTTAATGTATTTAATTTAAATCGTAAAAACCATTTTGTAGACTTCTTTCAGAAAATTTCTTTCAGAAAATATGTCAAATAGAATTGTTTATTCATAACTGCCAAAAGATAATTGCATTTAAAATATGTATTTTTATTTTTCAATAGTAAAATTAAAGAACATTCAAACTTTTCTTGGTCTATATTGCTTTCTGTTATACAGAACAAAATCATTTTCAAATAAATCATAGTTACACTTTGCTTTAAATTCTCTGTTGGGAGAAAAACAATTATAATTGAACAAAGCAACAATAAACACGCAATTATAATTAAATATAGCAAAGAGAAGATATTTATTTTGATTTGGTAAATCTCAATTGAGAAATAGGGGTTTGTCTAGTCTATTTGTGATATGTTACAAATCAATAGGCCATCATTTTCCTTAGCATTTGAAAATATATTTTATGAGAATTAAACTCAACCAATTACTTTGTGTGAAAACCATGCTGCAACTTTAAAATTATATATTCCCATTTTTTTCAAACATGTAGTGAAGGAAATATGGTAAAAGAATTGCTAGGTCAAATATAAAAATTTGTATACATATTTTTAAATTGTATTTTTATCTCATGCAGTCCTATCACTACATGAGGACAACAAGCTGCCTTACAGCTTAAGGCTGTTAGATTGGATTTTAATGTTCAAAAATTTAATTCCTTCCACGAAGTTAAGATTTGAAACCTCCTTTTAATTTCTCTCTGGCGATACGTGAATATGGACCACTTTCCTATATATACTGCTGGCCACCGTAAAAGCAACTCCCTGAAGGAAGCATGCAAATAACATGAAATTTACAAAATGCATTAGTGGAGGTGACATATGCAAATGATTAAAATTTCAACGCAGACGCACATCACGCGGGTGTGGCGCCACTTCAAAGCGCAATTTAAAGCTTGGAGATTTCCATGATTTCAAGTTCGAGAAAAAAAAAAACAATTAATTATGCCTCGTAGAAAATAGCAATTTTTTGATCAAGCATCCGAGTTCGACAGAGGAAGGAGAATGCCCTACCAAGATTGTGGGCTATCTTTCAATGAAATCTGTAGAAGTGTTCAACTAAACCAAACAAATATGTCACCGTTGGATGCATGAGAGTATGAAGGACCGACGTGTTCGATCGCATCCACATCAGTGCTCCACTTCACGTAATGACAAGCAAGTTGTGCGCATGGCAGTGAGGGATCGCTCAGCTACAACACGAACCATAGCACAGCACATTCAGTCTAACGCATCATGCAGTGTCAGCGCTTGCCATTCGATGCCATTTACAGCACAATGGTCTTTTCACAAGACGTCCATTGCTTTGTTTACACTTGACGCAGAACCACAGACGTCTCCAACGCCAACGGTGCATCGAAAGATGAATGTGGACATCGGAATGGAATGAAATTGTCTTTACTGATGAGTCAGGCTTCTACATGCATCACCACGATGATCGAGTCTGGAAAGAGGATGCTCCACCTCACTGGTCCTGCACCGGGTATTATTGTATGGGTGTATTGGATATCACTCTCGCACTCCTCAAGTACGCATTGCCGGTACTTTAAACAGTCAGCGCGAGGTGTTGAACATTTCCGAGGTGTTGGAGCCAGTTCTTCCTTACTTTCATTGCTTGCCCACAGCCATTTCTGCACGATAATTTGCGACCATACGTGACATGCATTCTCCAATGGTTCTTCGTCAATCGCCAGATTGAATTTCTTTCCTGGCCTGCTTGCTCTCCGGATCTTTCGCTGATAGAAAACATGTGGTTTATAGTTGCTCAATGATTGACCCAAATTATATCCCCAGCTGCCACACCAAATTAACAATGGCAACGTGTAGAAGCTGATTGGTCTGCTGTACCCCAAAAACACATCCAAAGTCTTTTTAAATCTATGTCGAGGTGCGTTGCAGCGGTAATTTCCGACAATGGCGGCTACTTTGGCTACTGATTTTGGCTGGAACCTCACTTTACCGAAGTCTATAAATTTAATCACTTGATACTTGGTCAACATGTTATCTACAAAATAAATTTTTTTGTGATATCTCTTGTCTTTCTTGGTGTTGCAGTTTGGGTGGCCACCAATATAAATCGTCCGTATTCACATATGACAAATTGGGAACTCGAAACACGTGAGTACCCAACCCGTCAGAAATGAGTTCAGAAACGCAACATCTATCTCGTTCAGCAATTGTTGGAATCAAACCCGGAACTTATCCCATTCGTTTGGCCACTAAGTCACGATTAGTCTCAACTTTGTTTGTACTTCTAAAAAATTTTGAAAGAATTTGAAAAGATTAATTTATATCTATAAAATTTGTACAAAATGTTAATTTTTAAGGAAATATCTCGACAATCAATTTAAGTCTATCCCCAAAAAGCTAAATTTACTTTACTCATTCCGAAAAACAAACTTAACGTCGATTAACCAATAAAGAAAACATATACACACACTCAAATACCTTTTCTGTATAACATTCGAAAGAAAATTTTTGTATGATTTTTCAAGAAATGAACCTATGAATGTACTTCACTCTTTTGTTGATATTCTTAACGGAGATTACTATGTATTCTGTTTTATAAAATTTATTTCTATTCTATCTAAAAATAAATTCAAATTTATATACTACTCAAATATATAAAATTTTAGTAAAACATGTTTCTTAAGGGATCAGAAATGATATAAGATATATAAGTGTCTAAAGGTAAAAATTGATATCTTGGTTTATATACTACCAACGTATAATAGCACCAACTTACTGTTCTACACCTAGCCCAGTGTCAAATTCTACCAGTTATCCAGAAGTTGCTGAAGTTGAGAATTTTTCTAATTTTGAAGCAAGGATCAAGCATAGGAACCTGATGACTTGACCACCTACTCAGTGACATTGTTTCACTTGGAGAGCATTGCGATGCACGCCTGTTTAACGTGTTTTCGTGGTCTTTAGTTAGCACGGTGGTTCTTCTTTTAATTCGGGAGTTGAACTCACTGCCTTCTGATTATAAGAAGGGTGCTTTTACCTGCTCGGCTATCAAACACATTTATAGTAGTGAAAACAAGACCAAAAACAAATATTTCACAAATGCCAATAATTTGGCTACTTATCTTTTAGTTTTGATCTCTTTTCCCAATATTTAAGAATAGAATTATAAGATAATAGTACAGTACGTTTGTCACAGTATGTTTCTTATTCATAGAATGTCCAGATATATAGAAATTCAACTGAAAGACCGAGTCCTTAAGTCAAATTTCAAAAAGATTCTTAAATCAGATATCTATTATTCAGATCTATGGTGTGTAACTCTACAGCATCTTCGAAGACCCTGGTTAGCATTAATTCTGTCACATCATCGCCCAGCTTCCTTGTTTTCCTGAACAAAAAATAAAGAGCAGATATAAGCAAACTGTCTTCACTGCTTTTCAGAACCATCTCCATGTGCAAAAGATTTATGAAAATATTCATAAGAGAGTAAGATATGGGTGAAAAAGGGCGTCTCTAGAAATTCAGTTTTTGTCACATCAATCTTTGTAGGAATTATTCTCTTTGTCCCACGTTGTTATATATTCGAAATATTTATAATCTTTACAAATTCCATTTCTCAGAGCTATGTACGAACGTTCCATGCATTTTTATCACTAACTACACTAGTAGGCTTTGACTGCTAGATTAAAATGAGTATCCAGCATTCGGGGGAAAATTGTGATGTGAGAAAATAGAAATATTTGGTATTTTGTAGCGATATTTATTATTTACTTAGTTTTTTATTCGAGATTCTTTTTCCTCACAACGAAATGAAGTTTCGTATATAAATGGGATAAAAACAAACCGAGTAAGGTGTATAAAGCTTCGAAATTCCGTTTATCTATGAAGTTATTTACAGTTACCTTATATTAGAATTAATTTAAACATGTGGTTACTATATATTTAGATCACTGATTAATTAGACTACATAAGTTTAACAAATCATTTAATTTTAACGATACATAATTATACAGATAAAATTAGATTAATGTGCAACGTGCATGCTGGCAAGAGTCCAATTGGTTCTTTTCTACCAGTTCTAAACAACAGTCTGGGAGAAAGTTCGAATCGGCTAGCAGATGTTTCCATCTGTGGATAGTAATGGTAGTTCCCCACTGTATTTCCCGCCAAGTACCAGAGGCAAGAGAAGTTAGAGATACCGTGGGTTGAATCTTACATGACGACCTGAATGTGTTGTTACTGGTACAGGAACGTTGTCTGATGACGTCGGAGGTGATGCCTTTGTAGAGAAGTGACTTGTGTGTGCTGCAAATGTTGAAGGAGTTATCGATGTTATATTGTCTGACAGAAAATAAGTTGGTTTGAGCCTGTCTAAATCAATGACTTTGTGATGGTCTATAATGAACTATATAAAGTGCTGGAAGTACGTTCTAACACTTTGAATGAGCCGTTGTACGGCTGTTGTAAAGCTTTCTATACACCATCATGTCATACAAAGACATGAGAGCATATCTAAAGTGCTGGATGGTACAGTGAAGGCTGAACATGTACGGAAGTTAATTTGGGGGGCGAGAGATGGCATAACACTCCGAAGTTGCTGTAGAAACTCTAAAAAATTGAGACAACCGTCTCTATTTTTGGAATTTTAGAAGATGGAAAAAATTTTTCAAGAAGCTGTAGGGTAGTGTCAGAACTAATGCACTGAAGATCTACCTTGAATGCTGACCGTAGTAAAGACGAATGGTAGGGTTTCAGCTCATTTATGCTTCTGGTTACATTTAAGTGTTTGTTTCAGTGAATGGTGGTTGGTTGCGTTTTCTGGTTCAAGTTCCAAAAAGGACAAGCAGCGGCAAAAC
>JAPDSC010104053.1:43368-78358 GCA_026290005.1 Latrodectus geometricus
TACTAGCTGAAGGGCTTGATGAATAGCCATAGCTTCAGCAGTAAATATGGAGCAGGATGTATGGAGGCTGTAACCATAACTGGTATTAACATAAAATATGCCACAGCCAACATGTCCTGCAGTTTTAGAAACATCTGTGACTACAGGCGTGTCTGATGAATACTAATAGTGATTTGCTAGATAAAGCCCTTAAGAAACCGTTGAGGGTATGTCCGATTTTTAAAATTGAGCAAAAGGACTGATAATAAAAACCTGCGGATCATACCAGGGTGGATGGGAATGTAAGTCTTTTAATAAAGCGGACATCATATAGGTCTGTCAAAAAAAAAGTTGAGCTTTAGTTCGAGTGAGAAAAGGTTGGATTCTGTAAGGTCGAGCATTATACAATCTCTTTAGTGCAGGAGTAAAAGCCAAGAAACGTATAGTATGTTGTATATCAGACATACCCTAAGCGTAGTAATTGTTAGCACGCTCATTTTTATATAAGTAAAATTACACTTAAAATAGAGCCTTGGGGTACACCTTCGGCTTGAATAAAAGTATTTAGACAAAAGGTGACCAATACGTACTTTAAAAATCGAATATTGGAAATATGAAATTCCATTTTTTAAATAGAAGAAAAATGCTTCATCCTATTTTTTGCCCATAGATTTAAATGAATCATATGATATTTTTTTTCTCATACCAGAGACTTTGAACTGATCGTAATATCCATTTAAATATATTTTTCAAGAAGAAAAACGCGTTGTTTTATTAAGTTTACGGGAGCGTAAAAATTTTGCAGGAATATCCGAAGATTACCCCGAAAGCCAAAATCATATAATGAATGGAGAATTCCATATCGCCATGTAAGGTCGAATGAATTCTCGATGTCGAAGAAGATGGAAACTAGATGATTTCTCCGCACAAATGAGTTACGGATTTTGGTTTCCAAATATGTAATGTTATCAAAAGTGGATCTTCCTTTACGGAATCCACTCTGATTGACTTGTATACATTTATTTTCTTCTAAGACATGCACGATACGGGCGTTGACCATACGTTCGAGAGTCTTACAAAAGCAACTCAGAGCTATTGGTCGTTAAGGTAAGCTTGAAACTATAGCAAATATTTCACCAAAGACGTTAGCAATATTCCTAATAGAAGAGTAAATACCAGCTCCGGTTTTCGATGCGGGAATTCCGTGTAGATACCATTGGCTGCTTTTACTTTTGTCCATAACTGCTTACTTGATGTGATAGATGTAATTGAAGAAACGTAGCGAGACCAGGATTCCTTCTGATTTAGACGACGAGCTCTGCGAGCTAATGCTTTTGCTCTCTTTAAGGCAATAAGATTCTCTGTTCTGGGGTATTTCCGGAATAACCCCCATAACTTCCGTTGTTTTTTTTTATAGCTTTCTTGGCATTCATTGTTTCACCAGGATTCCCAACGATTTTTTGTGTAGAAGATACTTTAGGTATTGTAGCATCAGCTGCGTTTATAATTGTTATAATTGTTTTATTCATTTTATTAATTGTTATAATTGTTTTATTCAGCGTTTATAATTGTATAATTACCAAGTTCCTGTGTAGTATAATTAAATTTAATGATTTTTAACTCTTCTGTAAGCTCAAAATTTTAATTGTTTTCTACTCGAAATTTCAGTTTTCTTGAGTAAAATATATTATAAAACAAAACTTTGTTTGTGTAAATCATTCATAAGCTGTAGAAAATCCAAGTAACATTAAAATCAATTTAAAATATAAAAAAGATGGAAAAAATAATTAGTTTAAAATTGATTATAATTGAAAAACAAAGGCAAATATAATTTTAAAATTTAAATAAAATCAAGGAAACCTATTGCCCTTAAAAAGGCAAAAAGATTTTTATGAGATGGCACCAAATCAAACATAGTTAAAATATTTGTTTTAAAGAATGTAAAACGATAAAGGCTAAAATTTGGACATGAGATTAAAATATGTTATATAAACATTATATGGTTCATCACACGTTTCACACCATGGATTTAATTCACTTCAAAACAAAATGTTTGTGTGTGTGTGAAACGTGTGTGTCTGATACGAAGGCGAGTTAAAATAATATCTGCTATTCGTAGTGGTAAATCATTATGAGGTGACGGATGAGAAGGCAGTATATATTAGGTAGGGGAAAAAGAAATCCATTATTTTTACGTGAACTTTATGTAACTTCTTTTGGATTCACTTTGTAAAAAGGTTTAAAACAGCTTTCATGTAGATTTTTAGATCTTGCACGTTACGAATGCTGACATGCGGTTAACTTCGATCATTTTTGATATTTTATAGACATTTTCGACGATGTTGTATCAACATGCGAGGTGCATCTCTAACATCAAAAATACCCGAACGGAATCGACGAAACAAAAATTGTACGTAACTGGTTGTTACAGTCTTATATAGGACGATAAACACCTTTCACAATTTTAGCCAACCGGCTATCTTTTTCGCCGTTACAAGAGAAAAACGAAAATGTATCGAATTTTCTGTTTGTTGTCTTCCATTTTTAAAACCTTGTACTCGTAACTGAATTAATCAAACAAAAAACCCCAAGAGGATATTTTAGTGTCAAATGTCACCTTTCCAATGAGCATGAATCTGAAATTGTTTGATAGATACCTCACGAGATATCGATCACTACAGACGTCTACCGAAAAAATAATGGATTACTTTTTCCTCAACCTAATAATTCATTGACAACCTGCTTATTCCATGATTCCTACCAAAGGGAATAAATAAATGTTTTAACACCCTTTCTCACATCAGAGAGCGGAACTGGTGGTAAAATTTGACCTGATGCAGCCTTTGCAACTGCATCGACTCTCTCATTTTCCATTAAAACCTACGTGACTTGGTACCCAACAAAATAAAATTTTGTCACCCTTGCCAGCAAGAGATTCCATTACTCTGAAAATCCTGAACACAACAGGATGAGTATTAAAATTATTGCCTCTCAAAGCTTCCAAACACACATGCTGTCAGTGTATCTACAAAATTGACCATAGTCAACTGTATTCAGCTGCTGAAGAGCGTGGTATATAGCTGTTGCTTCAGCAGTGAAGATGGAGCCGGACGAATGTAGGCTATAACTGGAAGATGTATTATTAATATAAATTCCACAGTTAACATGCCCTGCTGATTTAGATCTATCTGTGAATACAGGTTTGTATGATTGATACTGACAGCGATGTGAAGAAATCAGCTGTTGAAAGACAATAGAAGTTGTGTCAGACTTTCCATATTGAGCAAAGGAATGAATAAAAGCAAGTGTCGGATTATACCAAGGTGGATGAGCAGAGGAATCTGGTGGCTAAACTAGCAAATTACATAGATCAAAGAGACAATTTCGTCTTAATTCGTGTGAGAATAGGTGGGATGCTCATAGGGCGAGCCTTTATATAGTCTTTTAAGAGAAGAGTTAGAAACCATGGAGAGTAGCGGATAATGTCGATGTGATTTTATAGTAGTAATTGAGAGATTGCTGCATTCGTCGCAGGTCTAACGGGAACTGACGACAAATCACGTATAGACTCTGGACGAGTGATGTGCGGAATGCGCTTGAACATATTCTCAAAGCAGAATGATGCACAGTATCCAATCTGCGTAAGACAGAAGACCTAGCAGATCCATTCACAACACATCCATAGTAAATGCGGGATAAAATCAGTGATTGATAAATCTGAAAGAGTGGTGAAAGATCTGCACCCCAAGATGTATTTGATAACACCTTGAGGATATTAAGCGATAGCTCACACTTCTTCCGCAGATATAGGTTAAGCAGAAGAAGAGTTAATTTTCGGTCGAATATCACTCCAAGTAAATTTTACCTCATTAACCACAGGTATTGGTGTATTGTTGATGTAAATTATTGTATTTTTATGCAGACTTGTCTTTCTGCAAAAGTGGACACAACTGCTCTCTCCAGGAGAAAGAGTATGGTCATTCTAAGCACACCATGCAGCTAATTTATTATAGCAGTTTGCAATTGTCCCTCAATTAATCGCATATTAGACCCCTGAACTGATATTTGCAAGTCATTAACATCCATGAACAGAAGATGGGAGGTGATGTAAGATGTTGCTTATATACAAATTAAAAAGGGTTACACTTAAAATTTATCCCTGAGGGTCACCCTCAGATTGCGTAAAAGTATTGTATGTATATTGACCACGACATACTTTAAAATCACGGGAACGTAAAAGGTTTTGCAGGAATATTGGCAAATTACCCTTAAATCAAAAATTATTTTACATACGGAGAATTCCCTATCGCCACGTACGGTCATAAGCCTTCTCTATGTTAAAGAAAATGGAGACCAGATGGTTTCTTCGCACAAATGCATTGCGAATCTGGGTCTCAAAATGTGTTATATTATCTAGAGTGGATCTTCCTTTATGGAAGCCACTCTTATTCATAGGAATATATTTATTTTTTTCAAAGACATATACGAGTCGGTTATTGACCATACGTTCGAGAGTCTTACAAAGTCAACTCTTTAGAGCTATTGGTCGATAATTTGAATTATTCGAAGGATCCTTATCAGGCTTTAGAATCGAAATAACTATAGTTTCATTCCAAAGAGATGAAAATTCATTTTCAGTCCAGATCCTATTGAACAAGTAATTCAATAGGGAGTCTGAACTTAAATGTTAAAGCTTGTAATAGCTGATTCCATCTGTACCTGGATTGGTGTTATTGGCCCCCTTCAATGTTTCCTCCAGTTCCAACATCCGAAATTCGCAGTTGTAAGGCAAAGCTTGTCTATGGTTGAAACGAATTGGTATTTGCTCGGCTCGACTCTTAGTCCTTAAAAACGAAGGACTATAAGAGTCGGAGCTTGAGACGTTAGCAAATGTTTCACCAAAGACGTTAGCAATGTCTGTAGGAGAAGAGAGTATAGCAGCTCCGGTTTTTAAAATAGGAATTGCAAATTCTCTATAAATACCATTGGCTGCTTTTACTTTTCTCCATAACTGCTTACTGGATGTGGAAGATGTAATTGAAGAGACATAGCGAGACCAGGATTCCTTCTGACTTCGACGACGAGCTCTGCGAGCTAAAGCTTTTGCTCTCTTAAAGGCAATGAGATTCTCCGTCGTGGGGTACCTCCGAAATAACCCCAATAACTTCCTTTGTTTTTTATAAGTTTTTTGACACTCATTGTTCCACCACGGTTTGCAACGCCTTTTTAGTTTAAAAAAACTTCTGGGCATTGCTGCATCAGCTGCACTTATAATTGTTTCAATGACTTTATGAATGACATTATCAATATCCTCGATCATAACCATTTTATCATCAACGACTGCCTATTGTGTGAATACTGTCCAATCTGCCCGACTGTACACGTAAGTAGGTACACGTTGTTGCACACTACTACCTCCTGTCTGGGAGATGACAAGAAGAAAATGATCGCTCTTGTGCACATCATTTCCGACTGTTGAATTTAACAATGATAGAAGTAAGGGCGAACAAATGGCAAGATCTACAGAAGGAAATGTTCTTGTGGGTATATGGAAATATATATTGTCGTCAGTATTTATCGGATAGAGGCAATTATCAGAAATAAATTGCTCTATCAGATGACCGCGAGAATTAATATTTCCCCACAGAGAATTATGTCCATTAAAGCCACCAACTAACAAAAACGACTTAGGCATCTGATCAACAAATGTATCAAGTTCTTCTAGGCGGATGACATCATGTGGTGGCAAATATAAGCTACAGACTGTAAACAAGTAAGCTCTGTGGATACTTACAGCCACAGCCTGTAGAGTAGTATTTAATTTATGGACAGTGCTGGAAAAATTATTAGATGTTAATATACAAACACTTGCAGACACTGAACCATCGTACCATAGTCTTTGCGAAAGCATTTAAACCCACGCAGAGTAATGTTATTTTTAGACTTCAGAAAGGTTTCCTGAAGTGCTCTACATGCGGGGTTATAGGCTGACGTAAGAGACTTGATGTCATCAAAATGTTATCGCAAACTATGGCAGTTCCAAAAAACAAATTAAGTTATTATTTAATTTTGAAGCTCCTCTCCCGTGCTCCATGGCATCAGAAAAGATGAAAAATAAATAATAAATAATTGTATTAAATTGTGAAGATTTTACTGTAGTGGTACAAGCCTACTTGGAATAATACATTAAGAAATTGTGCGCTTTTTGAGATCATTTATTAGCCAAACTATATTTTTAATGTCTCTTCAACATTTTTTAAATGGAAAATAGCATTACTTAAATTCCGTTCCGAGAGAAGCGATGTATTTTCAAAATAATCAGTGCTCAAATATTCTCTATTTCTTATCAGTTGAAGGTTTATTTTCTTGATACTCATCCAAAAGCCATTTGTATATAAAATCTGTATGAAGAAAATAGTGTCTAAATAAATATATAAATTTTAAAGTATCTGATATTTCGAAAAAAAAAAATATATATATATATATAGTTTATCAAGTTTTCTAAATAAAAAGTTTTGTTTTATGTAAATGAGGTGCTTAAATTGTAAACAAACTGTAAATAAAATTTTGGAATTAAAATAATACCTATATCACACAACACACACAGTTAGTAAACATTAGTTTGGTTTTAAAATAGGTATATGATTAAAATTTCCGGCTGAACATAAAAAATACATTAATTATAAAAAAAAGATCTCATAGAACCAATGGTATCAAAATTGTGTTATTTTGATCAAAACTTAATCGCAGATTTATTTTATATTACAATAACTTGTTTTATAAAACAAAATGATGAATTTACCTAATTTTAATCAGAATCGGGAAATATTCAATTCGTCACATTAAAAACGCTTACAAAATATGCTTTTAATTGTAAGAAATTAATCTATAAACATCTCACACAATTCTCTTACTGATGTCAAACGAAAATCCGTCAGGTTTTTAATATCAATCACGTGATTAAAAATAAGAAATTGAATCAATTTTTCGTATTAATTTGAAATTGAATCAACATTTTCCTTTTTTTCTGGAGAGAGTCTCATTTGCTCCTATAATAAAAAAATTTGAAATATATTAATTTTTTTACTTACTTTGATCAAAAGGAATTATTTTTTTTTCCTCCAGTCTTAGACCCTGTAAAAAGTAATATTTTGAAAATTAAAAGTCAGATATTTTAAGTTATATTCAAAAATTAATAAATAAATTTTTGAAGTCTTATTTGTGACTTTGTGAGAACTAAAAAGAGTTCACTCTATTTCAAGCGAAAAAGAACTATAAATTACTTGACAACTCAGTTAGAAACTCTTAAAAAAGATATTTAAGGCTTATTATGTTTTACAAATATTAAAAAAATGAATATTCCTTTGGATTGGATTAAAAAGAAATCCCATTGATAGCTGCTAATTAAGTTTAGCACTTTCTCACCTTACTTTTTTAAAAGAAAATATTTAGAATGTGTATACGAAATCATCTGCAAACGGTAACTGAATCATCTATTAAATAATCATGATATTAATGATTTTTCTACTTAGAAATTTAGAAAATGTTAAATCTGAATACTGGGTAAATAAAAATTACGAACAAAATGTCTTTGTTTTTATGCTTATTGCTTTTAATCTTCAAGTTATATTTTGTAAATAGATTATGACATTTAGTTAAACAATATCCACCAATTGATTTGCACAAATAAAATTTGCTTATTTTTTTTCTGATTACAAAATTTTGTTTAATAAATAAATATAACAATACTTTTCACAAAAGAATACAAGGGTAATCTATACTAAAAGATTTTCCTAAATATTTTACACATTTTCATATTTTTTGTGCTTATAGGAGATCTAAATATTGGTGTCCTTCTGAAATAAACTTATTTAATAATTTAGAATTAATTTTTATAATCCTGCAATCTAAATTATAAAAAATAGGAATATTATTTAACTAACGCCGAAATTTATTTTCACTATTTATATCTTGATTTTTAAGATTTTCTTATTCGCAATGCATGATGTCTAGATTCATATTAAAACCTTTTTCGTATGAATGAACCATCTAAACCAGGGGTCACCAAACTTTTTTGATCATCGCCCCCTATATAATTTTTCGAAATCTCCATAGATCCCCACAAAGGTAATTTTCAGGTAATAAAAATAAAACTATATATTAGTCTCAATATTTAATAAATCAGAAACAGTAAGTAAAGTAGCTACAGGTTTTTTACTTCTTAGTTAGATGAGTGCGCCTGGTGTTTATCTTGGCAAGGTTCGGTATATTGGGTTCGAAATTAGTCAATTTTAACCGTAAATCCCATCGAAGCTCCACATTTAATTTATTTTTGTTTTTAGTTAAAATTGAATTAACGTGACTGAAACCGGCTTCAATTATATACGAACTTGGAAACGCCAGCATAAATGGCTGAGCCATTTCGTAAAGTTTCACATATTTTTGCTTTATATTTATATTAGTCCAAAATTTATGCATTGTCAAATTTTTAATAAGAGTTTTTGCTTCAAGATCGGACAATAGTTCAGAAGCTCATCTTGTATGTTGATGTCGACATTATCAATTTGCGCCGAAAATGGCGCAATTATCCAATCAGGGATGTCGATGTTTTCCAAATCAACAAAGCGCAGTTCAAAATCGTCGCTTAATTTTTGAAGAGGATTTGTGTATATTTCCACGTCTTTTTCTTTTATTTTTAATTATTGCAGATTTGAAAAATACTTATAATACTTACGTAGCAATGAAGATCTAAATAAATTTAATTTTACTTAGAAGCCTAACAGTATTGTCCGAGCTTGGATAATTGTTACATCTTTTCTTTGCAGTTTTGTTTGAACGTTATTAAATTTTTCAAATAAGTCTGCTAAATAAAAAATATGGTTCTTATTGTTTTGGAGTTCATTGCTTAGAACAGGATTTATTTCGTTCAGAAACTCTGTCGTGGAGTCAAATAAATTGACGAGCCGTTGCTAGCATACACCTCTAGACAACCATTTAACCTCGGTGTGCAGAAGTAATTGGTTAAATAACTCATTGTTTTCCTCACAAAGTTTGGCAAATAATCTTGATTTAAGAGGTTGAGCTTTAATTTGATTAATAGATTTAATACAAAACTGTAAAGCTTCATGTAACTCTGAACTCAGATATTTTGCTACTAAGTTGTGTCTATGCAACACACAATGAATAGTACGAATACTGGGCACTTTTTCTTTGAGGCATGTAGCAAAACCTCGGTAACGCCCTACCATAGAAGGTGCGCCATCTGTGGATACTGCTATTATATTTTCAAGCGGAATGTCATATTTATTTAAATATTCTTGTAAACATCTAAAAAAAAGTCACTCCCTTCCCATCGGTTTCAAGATATTTAGCAAATAAAAATTCATCAATGACTTCTCCTTTAATTTTACTGAAATATCTAACATACGCTATAAGAATAGCAGAAACGCCAAAAACAGATTCATCAAGTTGTATAGAGAACTTGCAATTTTTTAGCTCCGAAACTACTGTGTTTTCTATTTCTTCGGCCATTTCATCAATACGCCGTTTTACAGAATTTGCACTTAATGGCAAAGATTTTAAACATTAGTAGAGTCTTTTTTCATCACATTCTCAATGACGTCTTTAATTGCAGGTACTACAATTTCTTCTGCGATTGTCTGGGGTTTTCCCCTCTTTGCTATATTAAGCGAAATCTTGTACGAAGCAATTAATCCTCCTTCATTTTCAATTTCAATAGACTGTTTCATAAAACTTTTTAGAGTTGGTCGACATGTGAATTTTTCTTTGAGTTTTTTGAAAAATTCTAATTCTTCATTTTTTTTTTTATCTGAATGAAGCCATTCAAGATGATCTTTCATTTTTGACGGTTTCATGTATTCATTTTCAAAAGTTTTTTACAAAATTTCATATAAGACACATAGGAATAGTTTCATTTGTTGGTGAACAAATAAATCCAAATTTCAAGTAATCCAATGAATAATACAGACATTTCTTTTTAGATACTGAAGCTGTCAATTTTAAATTAGGGTTCTGTAACTAAGTTAAAATTAAGTTGGTATATTATACTAATCCACATTATTAAAGCTTATCTTTTCGCAAGTAACAATAATTAAAATTGATATCAAAACTAAACGAATATTTTTATAGAAACAATAACTAATTATCCAATGGTAGATATAATAGTAGTAATAATGACACTACAAGCATTTAATGCTGTTCACAGTTCACAAAGACAGCTGAAAACGCATATGATATTGGCGTTTGTAGCATCCAGTGTAGAATTGGACAAGTGCACATATGCATATGACTCATATACAAGGCTCGTATGGTTTGCGATGGAGACAAAGGGCAACCCAACGATACGATGCGTAACTTCCGTATAAAAAAGAAAAAACTAAAACCACACACATAAGAAGAAAGAAAACGGAGTTCTGAAGACTCCCTTCGCGCTTAATGCATAGAAAGCCAACGTCGCTCGTCAAGTCTGATCCAAAGACTCCTAATTGGTTGTTGGTTCGCCAGCAAGAAACACGGATAAGCCTCAATCGCTCTTCTGGCTACATACTATGAGTCGTGCATATTACAAACTGTTCACAAAGTCAAGTTGTGACGTCACGGTATACATACGAAAATCCATAAAGAAAAAAAGAGTAGATTGTTTTCTGATTTATTATTTTATTTTCTATAAAGAATATAATATTAAATGAATTATAAAAATATTTTAAATTTTTACGCACGCAGTTAGATATGTGTGATTTGCGTATTAAGAACTGTTTTTCCTTCGAGTCCCAATAGACCCCCATTCGACCCCTTGGGTCAGATAGACCCCTACTGTTGTTAAATAGACCCCTAGGGGTCTATATAAACCACTTTGGTGACCCCTGATCTAAACAATTTCAACACAATAGTTTTAGGAACAAACACACACGACTTCTGACATAATGCAGTTTATTAAGTTGTACTTAAAGTGTCAAGTTTTTCAAAGTGTATTTAGTTGTGCTTAATAAATAAAACTAATATTACATGATATCATTATTGCATTTTCAGTTTAATAATATTTTAGTTCCTACATTAACTGCAAACAATGTATCCTTCTCGATCCTATAATGCTTAAATTCTCAAACTTCACTTTATTTTTTACAAGTTTAAATTTGAATACAAGGTAAGTACTTTTAGTAATTCTAAAGTATATTTATGTGGTATATTTTTATAAAATTATTTGCTTTTAAACATTTTTGTTAATGTAGGAATTTTTTAGTTTGATTATTTATTCTTTTTTATCAATTAGAACAGGTCCAAGTTCAAAGTATTCAATTTATTTAGAATTTGCTGTACGTATGCGAACATTGTTGCATTATTTTGGACTCTTACAAAAAATACTGTAATACGAGCAAATATACCTGAAAAGGATCTTTTAACTGCGAAGTGAGTTGAAAAGTATTTTCAATTTCGTGCTGTGTTGTTGAGTCAGGAATCTGGTTTTCAAGGCTGCGTACAACTTCTGTCCATCTCAACCACAGTTCGCCCAGCTGTTCTGCTGTCCTATTAAGCCGTGCCGGAATAAAGCGATATGTTCCCCGCAAAGTACGAATGACTATCTTCATCGAATGAATGCATCCAACTTTCAACTTAATGCTCTTTAGATTTAGTACTTGGTATTTAAAGATTGGATCTTCTTTGTTGAGGGGGTCCACTTGTCGAATCAGGATTATAAATGTCGAAGTTATCCCTAAAAACAAAAGTATTGGAGTTGTTATTGCAGGTTCATGATATATGAATGTAGGATATTTTATTTCAGAGTTTCCTTCCTATCAGCACATGAATATGATCATTGCTTATGGAAAATGCTCTCACAGAAACGCATGAGCATGTTCAAACGATTTACTAAATTCATCTGTGTTATACCTCATTCCCATTGAACTTTTTAAATCAATTTTATGTTAAATATAATCTTATTTAAGCACAACGCGGAAAGCAGCATTTGCACTGGTTGACATTAAAACTTGATTTAAGAAGCATAGGTTTCTGTTCAAAACCTGATTTATGGTTTGTTTAAATGATGTTACCTTTGAAACTTTTAGAATTGAGCACGTTTTTTAAACGAGGTTAATTAAGATTATGATACTGCAAATGATAGATACGAAAACAAAGAATGGCCTAAGCATCTATTTCTTCTCAAACCTAACATAATTTTTTAATGCCTAATTAATACATTTATAAATAATTCCGTTGCAACATTTTTTAAAATTTGCTTCTATGATATTTATTTTGAACGGCTTCAAATATTTCAACAAACATTAAAAACAATATAGCGGAGAACAAGATGGGGCTAAATCTGTTTTAATGTATTTAAATCAGTTCACCAAACTAAATTAAGATAAATCTGTTCCAGCCTACTTAAATCCCAAGTTACCACCCCCAAAAAGTTCAATTGATATTTAAACGCTTTTATAAAAGTGAAGTGCGAATGGCTGTCTATCAGAAGGCGATTGGCTATTTGTCAGACGGTGTGATATAAATCTGAGATGAGTATAAGTTTGAATGTCAGATATTTTTTTTAGTATTATTATTGTAGTGGGTAGTTTAAAAGAACTATAAAGAGAAGAACGGATGTTAATAAAAGAGAAACTATTAAAATAAATGTAACATGTGAGTTTTTATCAATTTTAGCCCAATTGTTAAATGTAAATAATGCATTTTCTATTGGTTTTTAATTTTATAAAAAAGACTTTTAATGAACTGATAATTAAATGTGTTCCTAGAGTAACGAATATATTTCTGAGCAACGTTTGATATTTTTACCCTATAAATTTTCTAAAATTAATGTTAGCATCTCTTTACTGTAATAGATTGCTTTTTTAATTTACTATTTACTTGTGTGTGTGTGTGTTTTTTTTTTTTTTTTTTTTTTTTTTTTTTTTTTTTTTTTTTTAGTTTAAAAGCATTTTTAGTCTTAAAATTGTTTTATCTTATCGTTTAGAAACAATTTAAATTTTTCATAAGAACTTCCTATATTTGACAAACTTCTGTCAATATGTTAGTTAAAACTTATTGAAGTATGTTTTTCTAACACCAAAACCCCTTTGATTTATTGAAAAGACGTAAAAAATTCAGATGGATTACCTATGTTCACCAAACTAATTTTCAATTAAAACAAAAATACGTTAATGTCAAATATTTTGAAACAAAAATTTTAAAATGTAACTAAAAGAAGAAATTATGAAGTATATTATTTAATAAAAAGGAAAAATTACTATACAATGTTTAGCTGATGACTGAACTTTGATATATAGAAATTTTTCCTTTAGTTAAAACGTAGTTTATAGACGCTGATTAGCAATTGAAAAGTCAATTATTAAGTTGAAAATTTCTCTTTAAATTGGGTTAAGAAATTAAGTTGAAAATTTCTCTTACATAAAATATTTTTTTCTTCTAAATCTTATTTAACAAAAAGCAGAAATATTTAACATAAGTTGAGTTTACCTATAAGAACCGAATTTTTTGTTTCCCCGTTCCTATCAACCTGTAAATAACGTAATAATAATTAATTTTTACTAAAATTGGATTTTATAATTATAATTTTTATTAAAAATAACAAATCAATCGTGTATACTATGTCCTAACAAAAATAATAGTTCATTTAATCCTGTATAGAGCCATTTTTTTCTGTTAATGTTATGTTAAAACATTTTTGGAACTGAGATTAATTTATAAAAGGAAGCTTATTACTAATCTTCTAATGATTTTTCCACCATTTTTGTTGAATGGTAGAAATTACGCTCTGTTTGCTATTAGCTTCTCTTAGGGACTAAATCACCCACGTGTTTGCTGTGCGTGGAGACCCGTGACCTTGAAAAGAAGAGTCCTGGTAAATCAGGACCCCAGAGACCAGCACATTACTTTGGCCTTTGCTTCAGGTGAACGGGAGTTGTATTGTGGTCCTCAGCACATCAATAATCTTTATGGATAAAGCGATGGGTACATCTGCTGGATTACTCGTTAAGGGTAGAGGCCATCACAGGGATGTACTGTGAGTGTATAGGACTTGGCTAGCACTGATGCATCAAGTCTGCACCCCCTTGCTATGTTCGGTGGTGGGTGGTGAGGTCAAGTCCTAAAATTTTAAATATTTAATGGATGATAGAATCAGCTACCATATGCTTCGACATTTAAGTCCAGATTTTGTATCGAACTTATTGCATTTGTTCAATGGGATTTGAACTGAAAATAAATTCCCCTTACTTTGGAATAAAGCAACAGTGATTCCGGTCCTTAAGCCTAGTAAGGATAATTCAGAACCTTCGCATTATCGACCAATAGGTATGACGAACGTATGGTCAACGCCCGTCTCGTGTATGTCTTAGAAGAAAATTAATGTATTAATATCAATCAGATTGACTTCCGTAAAGAGAGATCCACTCTTGATGATATTACATGTTTAGAAACCCAAATCCATAACACATTTGTGAGGAGAAACCATCTGTTTTTCATCTTCTTGGACATCAAGAAGGCATACGACCGTACTTGGCCACATAGAATTCTCCGTTCATTATATAATTTTGCCTTTCGGGGTAATCTTCCAATTTCCTACAGAATTTTTTTATGCTCTCGTGTTTTTACAGTACGTATTGGTCACGTTTTGCCCAATACTTTTGTCTAAATTGAGGGTGTACCCCAGGCCCCATTTTAAATGTCACTATTTTTAACGTATTCATTAGCAACATTCTTCATCAAATCTCATCTTCTGTACATGGCACGTGTTATGTGAATGACCTGCAAATAACTTACCCAGCAAACAATTTGTATCAGCTTCCCATTTGCATTTAAAAATTAATGATGATGGAGGGAAGTATAGTTCCCACACGTCCTTAAAAAGGATTAAGCCAAGCAAAATAATATTAGTTGCCAACGGCATTAAAAAATTGTTTTCATGGGAAATTATTGGCTGCTGTCGTTTTTACAAAAAATGTTTTGTTATGTTTAGGGATTGATCATTTTTCTTATGAGAAACTTCTGTTATATTTCCGTAAGAAAGAATTCTAAGAGGAATAGAAATATCAAATCAATGAATAATAGCATATTGTTAATTCTATTTAGATATATTATGCACTATCTGGACATAGATTATTCAAAATATTTAGTAAAAAGTAGGTAAAACATGATAGTTTAACAAGGACAAAATGAAGGTGCAAGTGACTATTATTATTTTGAAATTGAAACTAAGAAAATATTAATTTTGATTTTCTGTAATTGTAAATCAATATATCAATTGTACTACGATATTTTCAAAAACAGTATTTTTTAAAATTCATTTATATATTTCCATATTTTATTTATAACTATTTAATAATTGCATTTTATCGTAATTAAAATTATTATGAAATAGAGACTTTGTACTATTCTTTCATGAAAAATAAATTTTTGATAACTATTTTATAACTATGACATGAATCATGGTTATATGAATAGGATGAATAAAAAAACAAATTTGAAAATGATTGCTGTTTTTATATTTAAAAAAATTATAAAAATGAATTATAATAGTATAGACTAAATATTATAAATTCAATATCATCCCAAAAATTATTATTAATTTTATAATATTTATTTTTTATTTACTTTTCTATTATTTTGTTTTCATATTAAAGGAAATTTAAATAGTTTTCGATGCATTTAAGAATTTTTTCCTTTTACATGTTACACTTCAATAACGGGTTCATTATACGGTGAATTTTTTTATAATTATATAATTTGTTAGAAATTAAAACAATATATATGAAATACTATTAAGTAAAGTACTTATTAAAATATTAATATAAATGCATATTACATAGCTGTTTTACAACTAGCAATTTGACACTTACATGATTAAATATCGGCAACGAAAATATTTTTTAAGGTTTTTTAATTAATCTATAGTAAGAATTTTATATATTTATTTTAATATAGAACACAATTCATAAGGAAGCTTTTTAAAATTTTTCTAGTATTCATTTTCATTTATTTGATGCTAAAAATTTGGTTTTTGAAAATTGTATTCCAAGAATTCTTGAACTAAGGCATAAGATCATTCTTTGCAATTTTTAACACTTTTGCTCCCCATGTAAGCAAACGTCTGATACCCCGACTTAATTTTTTTTTATAAGATTTTCGATTGGGCTTATTTTTTTATCTTTTAAAAAATTGAATTAATGATTCTTTTCTATATTAAGTATATGAATTATAATACATTCATTTTCATAAAAGGGCAAGAAACTTAATAAAATAGATTTGAAAATTACGTTTAAAATATTTTATTCAGCTTCCTTGTGAAATATCCCCAAATAAAGAAATAATTATTTAATCAGTACTGCTTCATAAAGGTTGATTATTACATTGATTATTATTATGCTACAACACATTTATCTGTGGAAAATGTGAAATAAGCGATATTTGATAGTCGTAAAATATCAAAATTGCTCATTCAACCAGTTTAAATATAGTTAATTGGCATGATGCATACATTTTCAACCATGACTAAAATGATTCCACAAAATTAAATTGCTATTATATCTAAGATTTCATGTTTAATCTTAAAGAAAATGGAGAAGCTTCATAAATAATTATTTTAATTGCTCAAACTTCAGAAACGTAAATCTTTTCTCAGATTCTATACATAATAAGTACATAATCAAATCAACCTGTTTAATGGAATTAAACTTGATAAAAAGTTAAAAACTATATTTAAGAATGGATGGCACAGCTTGTCCTTTTTTGGACCTTGCACCACAAAACCGAACCAACCAACCAACTAAGAATGAAAAAATTAGTATTGGAAGCTGAATTTTATATATAAAAAAAATTAAATACGATGAAAGTTCATAATAAAGGCATTTCAATTTGTTTGATAGAAAGGCACACAAGCTTGAAGTCCTGTAACAGTTTCCTTCTCGGTACAATTATCGACATAAGACAATAATAGTGGAAAAATATTGCTTGTGTAATTAAAGATCCATTTGAGGAACTTCTGGAGGAAATAAATTAGGGTATAGAGATTTACGAATCTTTCACATTTAGATCTTAATAAAGAATTTAATATAAAGACTTTCACACACACACAAAATTTAAAATGTACGCATAATATTCGATATAAAATTACAACTTTGAAATACAAAAGCAATATACAACTCCCAATGTACTTTATGAATTTTTTTCACATAATTTCATTTAATCAATAAGAAGTCAATGAAAATTAAACAGTTGAAACTAAAAAAGTGCAATCTCTTATTAAGACACGTAAATTTGTGTCTCGACCACAGAAGAATATATATATTTCTGCAAGATAATGTGAACTTAAGAATTAAGGAAAATGACAAATGAAAAAAGTAAATTACTAAAATAAAGATTTATATATGAAAAATTTTGAAAAATCATTTTATAAAGGCATGGTAATTATAACAAAAAGTATTTTCTTTTAAACAAAGAAATACTGACCTTTATTGGCTGCTTATAAAATAAATCATTTGAAATTAATACGAAACGGTAAAGTTTTCTTCTGAACAATATCCCTTTTGGAATTTAATTCAACATACGAATTTAATGCCTAACTGTTGTAAAAAATTGGTCCTAAACTGTGTTAAGCAGAAAGGCCATGTGCGCCAACAAAAAAATTTAAATTTTTATAATTGAAATAACTTCAGAGTGATATAAAGTGAAAGGAAAGCCAAACTCTGTTGTGATGATAATGTTTACGAATTAAATAGCATTAATTACAGCAAATTAAATACAATTTGCTGTCTTCGATAAAAATTCAGATAGGTAATATATCACATGAAATAAAATTAAATTACGTATTATTGAATGTTATAAGTTGATATGGAAGAAAATTGATCTCGCTTATAAAAACTTTGAAAAAAAAAAAGCATATTTGAAAATCGGTTGACTATGCCCTGATGGGGGTAAAAAACGGTACTTTAGAACGAAAGATACCTAACTATTTTTGAACAACGTGACATGGATGTTGCATTTTTGCCCTCTTCGTACACGTTTGTCAAGTTGGGTGCTAGCGAATTTTTCGGGTTTCCTCTCTTGCAACACGTAAATACGGCTACTTTAAAAGTCCTTCTTAAAAGCAATTTAAGCGTTGGAGGTTAAAATGCCTCAATAACTGTGCTTCGTTGAACAATCTACAGAGTGATATGGAAACCATATTACAAAAAAGTTATGCTAATCTGATTATAATAGACGATCATTCTTGAAAGGAGAGTTCATAGGTAAAACCTTTTTTCTGGATTTGAATTAATGCTAATTTGTATTAGTCCCTAAATCTCAATTTAACACATATTGAAAACAAAACGAAAAATCTCCAAATAGGAAAAAATAATTTTTTCAAACACGTCGAATATTTTTATTTTTATTTAAAAACCACAATTTTTCTTTTTTTTAAAAAAATCGAACTGGTCTTATTGTACTAAATATCAATGACACACCCCTGACCCCATAACATAAATTGTTTCTGGGTTTTCCCCAGCATTTCCAAGCCGTTTCATATTCTCCTTTCCCTCTTGTGGAAATATTAATAAGTTAGCCTAAGCTCAACCACAGAGGAAAGGCAGCCCATCTGTCGTCGGCGAAGATCAAAGAGGGAAAGGACAACCTCCAGATATGCCTCGAAATTCGACACCAAATCACTTTGTATAACATGTGGTTTGCCATAAATATATCATTCTCAAAAGTTTGGGTTTAATTGCTCAACACATACCTCGCAGACACCTTGACATGGCCTCTCCAATGAAAGAGTAGAGAAGAATATGGCGTGTTAAAAGCTTGTCCATTATCTATTCCGGAATCATATTAAAGCCGGAAATGAGAGGTGATGTGAATCCACTAATTTTTCCTCAATTTCTGAAAACGAAATTTACGTGTAAACGCCATTCTTCAATCTTCTCCCAGATTATTTATTTATTCATTGTATTCAAAATTAAACAAAAGTGAGCACAGGAAAGACCATAGACACATTACACTCAACTGTTTTAATATTAAAATATTTTATAAGTTATCAGTTAATAAATATCTATATAGATATAAAATAGTTTATAGTTAATAATATAACTATCACATTATATTGTTATTATCTGCATAAAAATATTTTTTGGTTAATTATAAGAAAAGAACAATTTTATTCAGATTTGCTTGTAGAATTGACTTGTTCAATTCTTACGCAAGGAAAAAACAAAAAATTAATTTTGCATTATTATTTTTTAATTGAAAATAGCTTTTGGTTTGAAAAAGTATACAAGTGTAATGAAAAAAAAAAAATTAAGCATTTTCAGCTCACACACAATTCCTACTGATTTATTATTTAATTCATTAGCGAATGGGAGCGCTAAATTTAATATTTAAAATGTTACTTATATAATTTAAACGCAGATTTTAATATCAAAATCTCCTTTTTATGTATATGACATTATTTAAACATTTTCTTTTGCGAAAAGGGGATTTTTTTTTGAAGCTATTATTTAATATTACTATTATCTAATATTACGTTACATTCATGCGTTTTACTTAATATTATACTCATTTATAATACATTACTTTTATGACTGTTAAAGGAGCTATATAAAAGCCAAACCAATATGGAAAAAAAAAAATTTCAACATTTTCTTCTCTTGCTTCGATATTTCAACACGGTCTTGGGAAATATTCATTTTCACATCAGTTGAAAGAAAAACAACTTTTGTTTCTCACATTCTTAAAATAAATGTATCAGCTCTTCCTATCTCGCCATAGAGCCAAAGAGAGCTTAGAAATTTATTACGGTGCCAACAGTTTTATGCGACAGTCTAACAGAAAACAAGTTACACGGTGATATCTGCAACACGTGTCGAAAGTTTTCCCGCCAGATTAGTAATGAAAAATAGAAAGGACAATGTGGGAGGGTTAAATTTAAAATGCCAAAGAGTTTAGTTGTTGGCCTGCTGCATTATTTAAATTGGAAATTTTCGCAGACAGCATTTCTTTTAAAGAATATGTCATTTTTTTATGGTATTTTTTGGAACGAATTGAATCAGCGAATTTTGGGAGAATTGAAGCATATTAGAATACACTTCATTTAATTGTTACTTTAACGTTCAATTTTTTAATAATTTTAAAATAAATTAAATGTAATAATAATATTTTAAAGGCACAATGGTAAAATCCTCCTTCGACCCCACCCCCAATGGTTCGAAACACAATTTTTTGAAAACAAAAGAAAACTATATCAAATAGATTGCTGGTTCTTTAACAAATCATTTAAATGATTTAAATAAATAAAAAGTAAATGTATGATTTCAGATCTCTTATTAGAAATATCTCGACTGTGCAGAAAAAAATGAGCACTAAGTAAGCGAAATTTAAGAAAACTAAATCTCAATTCTTCATATATATAGAAATATAAGCATTTAATAAATTCTCAAAATATATTTATGATTCTAAAACTACGCATGCTACATTTCTGATTAATCTGATTAATTATCCAAGTTCACAGCATAGTTTGAAAAAAAAAAAATATATATATATATATACGTGTTTGAATAAACTATACTGAAGCTAATTAATTTATTATATGATTCAAAACTGGTCTTTCATCATATTGATCAAAGCAATCTAATTGACAAACTGATATAAAATCAAACAAAAATTACTGAGCTCATTTCCTGGTAATTTTTTCATCAGAAATTAAAGAAACGAATCGTGACCTGCCTTATATGAATTCTTCGTATTAGGTACGTGCGCACGGGAAATATCTGAATTAAATAATATCTGAAATTAAATAAAATGCTTAGATATAGCAAAGTGAAGACGAGCGAAAGTGCGGCTTCAAAAGTCTCTGATTTAACATGCAGCTATTGTGGACTAATTAGGTATTTAAAATTCTATTACTTTTAGACAGTTCATTATAGTTATTACTTATTAAAATCATCTACCCATTGGAATCAATGCATTTTTCCTTAATAGAGAAATTTAGATTTAATAATAACAAACATAAATTTGCTGGCCATCCAAATTGCAACATCAAAAAAGACAAAAAATATCACAATATGATGTCACACAATGATAATATGTTGACCAAAGTATCAAATGATTAAATTTATAGACTTCTTATATAAGAGTGATCCCCTCCAAATTAGTAGCCGCCATTGTTGGAGATCACCATTGCCACACGCCTCGGCATTGATTCAAAGAGACTTTGGATGTGTTCTTGGGGTATAACAGACACAGCAGCTTCCACACGTTGACAAAGGTGATCTGGTGTGGCTGCTGGGGATATAATTTGGGTCAATCGTTGAACAACCATGAACCACATGTTTTCTATCGGTGGAATATCCAGACAGCGAGCCGGCCACGGAAGCAATTCAATCTGGTGATTGACGAAGAATGCGTCCTAGGACAATGTATGATCGCGCATTATCCTGTTGAAAATTGGCTGTGGGCAACCCATGAAGGTAAAAAAAGACAACTGGCTCCAACACCTCGGAGATGTAGCTCTGGCTGTGTAAAGTACCAGCAATGCGTACTAGAGGAGTGCGAGAGTCATATCCAATACTCCAAATACCATAATTTCCGGTAATGTAGTGCATAACGCATTCTCTTTCCATGGTGTTTCCAGACTCAATCATCGTGGTGTTGCAAACGGAAGCGTGACTCATCAGCAGACAATTTCATTCCATTCTACCGTCCACATCCTTCTTTTATTGCACCATCGGTGATGGAGACGTCTGTGGTTCTGCATCAAGGGTAGAAGAAGCAATGGACGCCTTGTGGAGAGATCACTCTAAACGGTGTCGAATGGTTTTCACTAACACTGCATGATACGTTACAGATTGAATATGCTGTGCTATAGTTCGTGTTGTGGCTGAGCAATTCGTTACTGCCAGGCGCACAATTTGGCTGTTATCACGTGAAGAGGTGGATGTGATCAAACACATCAGTCCGTTGTACTCTTCTGAGGATCCAACGATCACATATCCACATTATAATTGTTTGGTTTCGTCCAACATGATGACCGATTTCAATGAAAGATAATCCACAATCTTGGTAGGATACTATCCTTCCTCCATCAAACTCGGATACTTGTTAAAAAATGATCGCTGTTTTCTACGAGGCATAATTGATCGTTTAAAAATAAGCCACAAAGATAAACTCAATTGCCGAACTTGAAATCGTCGAAATCTCCAAACCTTAAATAGCGCTTTGAAGTGGTGCCAAGCAAGCGCGTGATGTGCGCCTGCGCTGAAAATTTTAATCATTAGCATATCTCACGTCCACTAATGCATGTTGTAAACTTCATGTTTCCTTCAGGGTGTTGCATTTAAGGTGGCCAACGTTTTACCTTAATTCTTGGTAGGACATCTATTTGAATTATGATCAATAAAATCAATACATTTTCATATGTGAACTTCACATGTGTTGAAAAACATTTTTGCTATATACAACTGCGAAATAAAATATTATTCAATCACAATAGGTAAGTCATGTAAGCAGTAATTATAGTTTGTAAAGCGTTTGTTAAATGAGATCATTTCGTATTTCAATTGCCTTTTGAAATCAATTTGTAAACAATCCCTCTGATATGATATTATGAATATAATGTCATGAGAAAGAGAGGGAAGGCTTGATATAATTGATTTTGAGAAGGTTTTTATAATTGATATGATGATTTGTATTCGTGTATTATATGATATAAATCGTAATCTACAAATGCGTCTACCTATATCCACACCTACTTTTACAGAACACCAGTCTCAGGAAATTATATTGTACATCAAAGATATTTTAATTGAAGTTACATTAATTATAATCTTTTCCTATCAGAGATAATCAAATTTCTGTTTCCAACTTCGAAACCGTAACAATAAAATGAGCAATTTAAAACAAAAACTGTTTTGCGATAGAAAAGTAATGAATGATCAAAAGAGGCGGAAACATTTTATTGTAATAAAGACTGGATGTATCAAAATTCAGTAAATTTAGTACCTGAGAGAGCATGGTAACCAACGAATATTTAAAGCTGTCTAAAATCACTTACAGAACATTTAAAAACATTTCAAAATTATCCTATATTTTATATCTTCTAATTGATATCGATAAGTATCTAGTACAGCATTTGATGTTTAAGATGATTCTCAATTATAAAAAGCTTAATGTTATACGAATAATGCATATAGATTTAAGAATTAATAAAAGGCCGCGGTGGCCTGGTTGGTTAGGGTGTCGTTCTCGTTACCAAAAGGTGGTGAGAATCCCGACTTAGCCGAAGATCCGTCGTGTTCACTAATGGCGACTGGGGCACGTTAAATCCGTCGGGTCGCAATGTCCTCCATGTTCCTATTACAAATTAATACCTCTGGGGGTGGTTGGAGCCAGGCTTTGGGTCTACACTGGTTTCAATCTCTAAATTGGTAGATTCAGGTGGTGCTGCCATCTTTGAGCCAAAAGTCGTACTTCCACCTTCGGATGAGGGTGCTCTATTAAATAAACGGAAAACGCTCCTTCTCTGACTTCATTCGCCTAGTCTCTGTGACGAGCGGGCTTGGCGTCGCCAAGTGTCATACAACAACAGAATTAATAAAAACATTTCTTGTATATATATATATATATATATATATATATAATTATTTGAAAATCTGAGCATGATGAATATGTCTGTGCCAATGGTTCCTTCAAAATAAATTGAGTTATATATAACAGACAAGACAGAGAAATTCCGAAAATATTATAGTGAATCGAGACATGTCATGTATAAGCTTGTGCAATTTTAATGAACACTACATGCATTTAGAGCACCTATATGGACTTGGTAAATATTTAATAGTTGAATTTTTATCCCTCTCAAGGCTGCACAAAATATGTTTTCCATAAATATGACAATTTAAATCCCATAAAAAATCCTTTACCTTTGGAGTTATGTATGTCTCGTTATTATGAGTTATGCAATGTCTCGCGCGTTATATGCAATTTTCTTTTGTTCATTTTCACTTAACCTGCAAATTTATTTATCGAATTACTTACCTCAATGAAAAAATCTATGCACCGAAAATCTTCTCGAAATTGATCATGCTTTGTCAATATAGTTGTAATGAGTTGGCGAGCTGCAGAATCACGAGAAGCATCTTCTGACTTAGAGTCATTGGTTGAAGTATCTCGAGAACGTGAAATACCCATTTTTTCATTCTGTTAAGAGATATAGGAATTTTGGAATCTATTCATATAGAAAACATGAGTAGTGTGTAATTTTGGAATGCCAGTTTTTCCATTGTTTTAAACAATGTAAATTTAGAGCAACAATAAGATGATCAAATGATTTTTTTTTATTTCAAGCTTTGACTGTTAAAAAAAAAAAACCCCTCAAATAACAGAGAATCAAATTGTTATTAAATAATTTAACCACCTTGTTGTCTATTAAATAATTTAACCATCAATGTCTCTCAACAGAGAAAGACCATTTGCTTTGTTTTCAAAGTTCATTTGCTTGAGCATTTGTTCCATTTTAGTTCCATATAAACAGTTATTAAAATAATAATGTATGTGACACAGTTTACTTCATTAAAATGGGCGTCTTTAATTTTATTTTAAATTTTATAATTACGAATATACTTATAATACATAATTATTTAATGAAATCCATATTCTTACTTGATTTAGCATTAATTTCAAATTAGCAAAATTTTCATTTCTTCATGTACGATTAAATTTATTCACATTATATTTAAACTCCTATTCCATTCTTATTGTTAGTATATTTAAGTTTTTAATATGCATTGCTTATATATATATATATATATATATATATATATATATATATATATATATATATATATATATATATATATACAATAAAGTTACTGTTTTGAATTATATCAACTATTGCATTTCTTATAATACAATATGTCATCGTGTGACTTTATGCTTCCTCCAATAGTTTATTTTATTGTTATTGCATTTCTCATTTTATATCGATGTCTTTCATCTCTTTCGTGTGAAATCCTTTTTAATGATGGGAATTTTTTATCTGTCTGTGTTGGTCGGTTGACCGCATTTTTTACTTTCCTCTTTTAAGACGTGAAGACTTAGAAATCCCGGATGTCCAATCGTGATAGAAATCGGAAATGAGACGGGAAATCATTACGCACATTACATTTAAGGTCGAAACGTTTTTTCTTCAAAAATTAAAATCTAAATTTCTTTTTCAAATTCGTATCACCCAATTCTTATCGATTTAAATTTAATAATGAAACTTTAAATATTGTCGGCTGTTTGAAAAATGAGACTTAGCTACAAAAGAAAAAGAATCAAACTATAATCACCTCAAAAAGTACGTATCTGGCAACCCTGATTATATCTTTTCTTTTGTGCTCTACTGCGCAAAGCAGCCGTGCGTAGAACACATGCAATATCGCACGGTGCGTTATGGATTGCAACGGATTTTTTTAATTGCTACGCATCAGAAGTTACAAGTCTGTGAAAAGAAAGTTCCTCAATTCAACGGCTTTTTTTTCTTTCCTCTTTTAATTAAAGAAAGGGCGAGGTTATGATGTACCGAAAAAACTGTTAGAGAGAGAGGTACTATAATAAAAGATGGAGTGTTTACTTATCAGTTGTATTTGAAGTCTGGAAGACAAAACTTTTAAGCACAACGAATTTTGTCTATTGTGTTTCTTCAGGGTTTTCTTAATTGCTAGGTGTGGAAGATTTTAATTTTCATATGGAATGCTTTGTCATAAGTTAAATCGAAAGGATGTAGCATTCATTACAGAAATAAAAAATCTTTACGTTAAATTTTTTATTGAGTTTTATTCGAAAGCTTAAAAATTATTTCTGAAATAAACCTAGATATTCGTTTCTCTTTACAATAAATATAAAATTGCAACATTTCTATAATGTTGCAATTTTATAATTTTATGAAGTTAATAATTTTTTGCGATTCAATATTCGTTTCTATTTTATTAAGTTTTTTTTTTATTTATGTAAAAAAAAAAAAAAAAAAAAATCAAAATATTTTTTGTATAATGAACTTAGATTTTTCTTTTGTTCAGTTATAAATATTAAGTAAATGCAAAGTTTAGGTAATGAAAATCTATTTTTAAAAACCAAAATTCTAAAAATATTTTTCCTTACATATCTATTTATTTATTATAAAAAAATCTTCAATGAGTGCTTTTTTTAAATTGAAATGAAAATTCAGTTTTCTTTTTGAAATTTTAAGAAATGTGCCATATAAAATTTCATTCATTATTTATAAGCAATAAAATAAGCTTAATTTTAATGAAATCTAAACTTCAGAAATCATGATAGTATATAATGATTTGGGTTTGGGATTATTTCTTTTCATTGTATTTTCTTTGCATTCAACGAATGATTTAGAAAACAGGAGGGTCTGTTTTTGATGATTGCCCATAACAACCATGTTAAAAAGATAGAAAATGTAAAATTTAAAAGATCGGCGTGTTTAAACGAATGAAGTTTCCCATCCTGCCGCCCAAACCTGTCTAGTGGTTCGCGTAACTGACTACAGATGGGGAGGACCTGGGTTCGAATCCTTGCTCGGGCATGGATGTACTTTCTCTTTCTCTCTCTCTGTGTTTCTTGTCCTTTCCTCAGATGATGGATGAATGTGTCCCGCTCTTTATACGGGTTTGTGGTGGTATGGCGTGGGCGATGCTACTCGTACCTCCGTGACTTGGTTCACAGGTGCTCACCGGATAACGATAATATGAGTAGCAGTTTCCGGCCTTGTTGTGGCAAATGGGCTAATGTACTTACTTGCTCAAGGGTGCCCACCATTAGAAATATTAGGATTTTCCCTTACGTTTTTAATCAAATTTACTACCCTTTTCTATGAAAAAGACTAATATAATTAAATAAAATATTACATGCATATATATATATACTTACAATCTGGTCAAAAATATCCTGACAATCAGTGGTAAGGACTTAGAAAATCGTGAGACACATATTAATACGATGTTGGTCCCCCTTTTGCAACGACGATAGCATGCACACGTTTGGGAAGACTTTCCACGAGTTTTTGATAGGTAGTCCTGGGAATTGGTATCCAGGCTACCATCACAGTTAAAGTGTGTGCTTCAGTGAGGATGGTCGATTTGGCTGGCTACGTAATCTGCACTTTAATTCGTCTCAAAGGTGCTATATGGGATTTAGATCAGGGCTCTGAGACATACAATCTACTTTTTGAACACTCATTTCCTCAAACGATGTCTGTGTATAAGGCAATGAGTATATGAAGCAGTTACTACTACGAGACAAAAGGGCCTTCCTCGGAATATTGCTATATAGTAAAAACTGAGTTGAGTGTATTGAGTGTGTATATACTTTAGTAAAAACATGATATAAAAAATTATTCAAAAAAATTTCTAAAAAGTTAACACACAGTGCATACTTGGTATTTATTGTTTTTTGGCTTTTAAAAAGCAAAAGACAAACCCTTGTCATTTTTAAGCGTTCGAGACATACATATTTTGTGTACTCGTTTTAGCTATTTATCAAGATTTAAATTTAATATGATAGCAATGTTTTCATGAGAGAAGAGTTCGACATTTGTCACTTGTTGGGGTATTCATCACACACACACACATTAACTTTAAATTTAAAATCTAACTCTCAGAAACAGAAATAATTAAAATTGCTTCAAAATATGCATGTATCTGTAAACCATACATATTGTATAACATTCTCAAATGCTCTGGATCATCAGACTTATCACTTACAACTCGAGAATAGCATCTAACAATTCAATTCTTTTTCTTTTTTCTTTTCTTTTCTTTTCTTTTTTTTTTTTCTTTTTCTTTTTTTTTTTTTTTTAAGAATTTTAGAAAGTTTTAAAATGCAATAAAATAAGTAAAAGTCAAAGCTTTTGAATTTTTGTGATTAAAAGCTTGTTTGTAATTAGACTTTTCCTATACTGGAACCAAAATTCTGCCATTGTTAAAATTAACAATGGAAAATGATCTCCACGACACTGATCATTATCCTCTTGTCATCTCCCAGACTGGAGGTTGTAGTTGTGTGCTAACGACCACCTACTTACGTGTACAGTCTGGCTGATTGGACATTAATTATACAACTAGCTAATATTGTAAATGCAATGGTTATGACCATTGATATTGATAACGTGGTCAAAAAAGTCACTGAAATAATTATTGAATAGTGGAGACAACTATTCCTAAAAGTTCCTCAAAACCACGCTGAAATTGCAAACCTTGGAGGAATGATGAATGTCAAAACACCTATGAGAAACAAAGGAAATTGTGAGGGCTGCTTAGGAGCTACCCCACAACTGAGAACCTTATTGCCTTTAAGATAGCCAAAGCTTTAGCTCGCAGAGCTCGTCGTGGAAGTCACATGGATCCAGGACTCGCTGGTTTCTTCAATAACATCTTCATCCAGCAAGCAGTTATGGAAGAAAGTGAAGGCAGCCAATGGTATTTATAGGGAATTCACAATTCCTATCTCAAAAACTGAAGCTGTTGTACAAACTTCCCCTAAGGACGTCGCTAATATACTTGGGGAAACTTTGTGACCTTTGTTTGTTGTTTTTAGTTATAAATAGATTTTAATTATAAAATATTAAAAATTTTTAGTTCTTTAAAATTTAATGTTGTTTGTGTTTAAAAAAATGTTTACATAAAATCTTAGACTTCCGCAGCATGTCCATATTTGGACCTTTCTCTTTTGCACCATAGAAACCCAACCAACGAACTTCAGAACTTTTAAACTCAAGTAATCTTTCAAGGGTTATCAATCCTTTGCCGTAAATCACATTTCTTCTATTACTGCATATTGTAATACATTTTATTTATTTGCATTTAATATTACTTAAATTAATTAAAACTAAAGATAGTTATATACTATTGTGTGAAATTTGATTTTACAACAATATATGAAGAACGTATCTAGACAGATAAAAAAAAAGTATAGTGTGACTCATAATGCATCAATTGATTGATTTTAATTCCCATTAATTACAATGAAAACAGTCTTATTAATTCTTCCATAGCCATATAATGTGATTAATAACCAGGATAGTATCGTTCTTCTATTCGCACTACGCGAATGTACATATAACCATGATTTGTTAATTAGCATAGACCCTAACACGGAATCTTTAAATTAAGTAGAAAAAATAAGCTGCAAAAGCTCAATTATATTAACGATTTCCCTATTAATCGAGCTTTTCCAGCTTTAAGCCATGAAGTATTTATTTAATAAGAGAGGTCGTATGAATTACATAAAGAATAGTTGAATAAAATACATATATATATTTATATTCGATGTTGTCAATGGTTTTCAGCTCAAATTCTGAGATAAATCCTTAAATCAACTTTAAAGGCTTATTCACTAAGTTACTTTTTTACTTGGAAGTATCAAAGAAAATATATAATGTATTCTAATCTTATCGAAATTTACAACATTCTTAAAAGTTACTAAGAATTGTGTAAGTATTAGATCCTCATTGTATCATTTGTTTGCTATTAATTTTTAATGTGAAGCACTTTTTTGATTTTCATTGAAAATGTGCTCTTTCTAAATTCCAATAGTTCCTTCAATATCACCCTTCCAGTTGAATGGAATCAAAAATATTTCTTGTTTAATCAATTACAATTTTACTTTTTTTCTAACCTGTTTTAATCCTTTACCTATAAATATAAAATTCCTGTTATCTTCCGGGATCAGCTTTCACCGCTTCCATGAGATCATATCTATTCCGATGTATTAATTTAAATACCCTCCTTTTTTGAATGACATCATCCCTTTGTGGTGACATTCATCACCTACTAGGACATTTATTTCTTTTCTGCATCTTCTATTGTTACTTTTTCATGAGTGATCAAATGATTTCAAGCGATGATAAAACGCCCTGCTGTGAATTTTATTCATACGGCATTCATTTCATTTTTATTCTGCGGATAAGACCCGTTAAATCCTTCATCCTCATTGTGAGTTCCATTCAGTCTGCTGTTAGATGTAAGAAGCTGTAGGTCGTAAATAATCATAATGATGACAGGGGGCAATTCACTTCTTCTTAGAGCAATTATGGTTGACTGAGCAATTCTTCTTAATTCTATAAGTCATTCCTTGAAATCATTTTACAGTCTTCGATTCCTAAATCGGCTTATTGGAGGATGAGAGTAGGAGATGAACAAGTCTAAAATACAGATATTTTAGTAGAAATATTCGATGAAGAAAAATTGCTTGTGCGTTCGCTTGCTCTATTGCCATAATAGTCTGAGTGGTAAATGTTTTGTTTTTGTGCTCAGAAGATGACTTCATTGGTGAACAGCTTGTAAAATCATATAGATAAATCGCTAATCTGCTAGAGTAAAAGTTAAAAGAATGCTGTACATGAATTTCGCCCCTAAACTTAGATCCTTGATTGCAATTTTTAACATGCTTCCAAATCAATGTAATAAGCTGTTGTTAATGACTTATGATAAATTCTTAAATTATACTCGAAAATATGTTTTATACACAATTTAAAGAAGTATATTATCTTCTATTAAACTTATATTTTAGTTATATTCAAGACTTAATATATAACATTATCTGAAAACTCACCTGGATCTAGGATAGAATTTAAGATAGCCAAAAAAAAGCTTTGAAATATTCTCACCAAATAAATTTTAAATTTTTTAAAAAACAATATTAATTTATTTCTCTAATCTTTGAAACAATTATAAAATAAATTTAGAATAAATTAATAAAAATAATATTATTTATTGCATAACTCAATTTAGTTTTGAGCAAGCATAAAGCAATAAATATAGTACGATTTTTTTTTACTTTGTTACATTTTCGTTTATAGATTTACAGCAATCTGTATTATCGAGTTTATGCCATGACTTCTTAAAAAAGGGAAGTAGCATTAGATTCATTTTAAGAAATTTAAAAAAAAATTTCCAGATGTCGCTGTGGAGTGCTTATTTTAAGCACTTCATCGATTTGCGAAAGTGATATCTCTCTCTTGAAATTAAATAATTATATTTCTCTCTTATTAAGGACTTTTAAAATGTGTCAGCTCTGCAGAATTCATTGGAACTTTAATGACGAAAATGAATTAAAATAATCAATGAATTAGTTATGGGATTTCTATTCCATAAGAAAAAAGAATTCAATTTTGCAAAATTATGGAAAATATATCTATTTGCAATATGCCACAACGTCGCTGCCACTTTTTCCCATGTGAACCACAATTTGTGCTGTACTACTGAGGTTCTGCATTTTTCTATGAACAATTGCAATGGAATTACATTCTACAATATTTAGATATGGAGTCATCGTTAAGTCCCACAGTATCATTGAAAGTTCCATGCCTGACTTATTCCTTTAAAATTACACTTTTCTATTCCTGACGGAATTTAATAAGGAATTCTTAAAAAAATATTCATGTTTTCAAATAAAATATTATCCCGTACATTTTTCTGGAAGAGTTCTCAATATTTCATCCCGTGAGGGCTGCTTCTTTCCGTATAGAAAGAGATTAATTTTGGTATTTTTGTGTTTACACAAAATTCTTCAACTTTGCTTACCTGTCATTTTAAGCGTTTGCACAATTGGCCATATGCTTGATTCAGCGCCGCTTTTTCTAGATATGATTTCTTTCATTAAATGTGATCATCAATATGTCATTACATGAAAATGCATGTTATTGCATATCAATCTGCAGTGCTTTATCAGTGATTGATACAAACAATTTCTCAAGATTTCTTTGAGAGATTTTTTATAGTTCTTATTGCATATTCATTTAACACCAGATTCGAAATTTAAAGAAAATACAATTTAATGAAATAAACCATATTTTCCATTTAAAGCATGTTTTGTCTCCCTAAATGAATAAATTAATTACCTAAAAATTGCAATAAGAACTAAATACTTAAATTTTATTTATCTTTTCTATTGTAATTTTTTAATTTTGTTTTCCTTTTGATTCAGATACATACACAGTTTCTAAATTATTCATCATTAATGAACTATAAGTATTTATTGAGAAAATTACTTTTGATTCATTTTATTTTTACTTGAAAAATTTGTAGAATTCAAAAGACTATAAAACTTTGAGATTCGGAATCAAATTCATGAAAATTCAATATTTTCTTCACTTTGATTAACAAAATCAACATAAAAATATACTTATTTCATTTAACATTCATCATCCAACACTACTTGATTCACAATGTTATTTGTCTACAAAGCGTGAACATAACAAGAAAAAGTAACAATGGCGATTTTGATAGAAATAATAGATAAGAATATTTGAGTTTTTCACGGTTTTCATCATTTCTTACAACGCTATAGATTCTTAAATAACACAAATATTGAAAAAAAAAATGAATTAAACAACATTTTTCTTTCAATTAATAAAAAGGATGTAAGAGTTTAAAATATCAATTTAATTGCTATAAGCATCAAAAATGTTGTGGAAAATCATAATATTTACCACTAAAGAATGAATCAGCATGAATATTTACCACTAAAGCTCACAATAATTCTAAGCTGCTATTATTATACAAAATGGCTTTGGTTTTAAACTATGAAACAATGAGAAATATTATAATTAAAGTATTCAGACATTTAAAACTTTGTTTTGATTTATTTTTAATTTTAGCAAACGCTTATAAATCCTGCGTTATTTTATAAATTTGGAACTTGAATTCAAATATATTTTTCAATTTTACACGTGTTGAAGCAGTAATGAGGAACCAGAATTCTCACCCTCACTATGTATTTACTTTTTTCTTTAACTCATTTATTAATTTTTTTTTTTACTTTTTTTTACGTCCTTTTTTTTTTTTTTTTTTTTTTTTTTTTTTTGTTTTATTTATTTATTTTTTATTTCACATTGCAGGAGGCGAAAGGGTTGGAACTTGAATTTGAATTATCCCGGGCCGTGAGTTGAAAGACCTCAGCTCCCTCTGTTTACTACTCTACACGTGAAGATTCAGTTGATTTAGGTTCTCTTTTTTGGCGCATTATCGCTCAAAGATGAATTAATTATTATTTTTTTTCTTACCTCATTTTTGATGAGCTATAATTACAAGTTTTTGAAGGTTATCGTTTCGAATAAAAAAAAAAAAATTAGTTTCAATATCATTCCCACAAAAAAATCTCTTTCTTATGACAACTTTTTTCCATGCATTTCGTCTGTTTTTTACCTGCATTAATTTTATACTGATAATATTCTTCTTTAAATTTACATTTTTAAAGACGAAGGTTACTATAAATAATGGTATTAAAACTAACTTATGATATACTTTGTTTTAATTTTCATCTTTAATTCCAACTATAAATATTATTAGTAAATATCATCTTTCCAAGGATGCATAAAATATACAGTCAAATTATTATACCTTCCTTATCAGTAACAGTTTTTTTAACAAAAAAATAACCGGTTAGTAATATAATAAATATATAAATTTTCATATAAATATACGACATTTTAGACAAATTTTGTATTGGTGTATGATTAATTACTACAGGGGAAATTAAAAATATATGGCTTCCTTTTAAATATATTTTACGTGGTATTTTCTACTATGTATAATATCTTACAACTGGTAATAAACGAAATACTGTTAATTTTCAAGAAAGAAATAATACTTACAATCCCTTGAACAATTTTTCGTGTCAAACTAACTATAATTGCAGGGAAATTAGCACATAACTATTTATTTGAAATAGGTTAATAAAAAATATTCGGTATAAAATTAATCCTTTCCTATCACTTTGTTTAAAATTTATCTTTTATTATGAGATCGTTTTCATTATCACTCAGATTTTAATTTTTGTTTAGGCATATGAAATTCTTAATATTTTTCGAATTTGAAATTCTTATTATTTTTTCGAATGATAATAATAAGAATTTTATGAAATTCTTATGATTATCATTCGAAAGTTATCAATTTTCTGAATTTTATTAAATATTGCTAAAATTATATAAGAATGTAAAGAAAAAGAATTGCATCACAAAGTTAGTTAATTGTTTCAAATAAATTAAAATATTTATCTTTGGTTTTATGTAAATGGTGCGAAAATTAATTTATGAACTTTTTAATTAAATTGGCAACAATAAAACATTTATTAAAATACAATGGCAAATCAACAGATTTATCTATAGTTTTTACGGAATACTATTCATTTAATATAGTCTTTTTTCATTCTAAAAGTTTGTCAATGCATTGCATTATTGTAAGTACTCTTTTTTTTTACAAAATTTTTTTAAAATGCATGCTTATTATTTTAAGCCTTCATTTTTTTTTATTTGTTTAAAGCATTATTTCTAAGATTTTAAATTAAATGAATTTTAAAAATACAAGATTTTAAAACATCAGAAATGCAATTAAAGCTGTTTTGTTTAATTTTTAATTTTAATATTCGATAAAATTGTTGTATTTTAAAGTCAGTGTTTTGTTTTCCTTGAGTATAATTTATCATTATGTTTTTTTAATGAATTTCATTCACTTTAACATTGTCCAACTAATGCATTTATTTTCCAAATTTTATGTAAGTAACAAGTTTGCAATAAGATCTCTATAGTGATATTTCCACCATGTTAAAACATGTTGGTCATCCTTACTCTTGCACATTAAGGTAAGAATTAAATAGGCATCTCATTAAGAACATTAATAAGTTGTATACAAAATAAAAGTAGAATTAATTGATAAGATTTATTTTTATTCAAACGCAACTTTACTAACGACTTTAAAACAACTTGGAAATTAAAAATTCTTGCCCATTAAAACAACTAAGAAATAAAAAAATTCGTACGACAAATTGAAATTTACTATACAAATATATTATGCTGGATATAATAAGTTATATTCAGAAAATTATTTTCCTTTGCAATTATTTCTATTTGTAAAAACAGCAATTATAAGCGGGAAAATTTAATTAATCAGAAATTCGAAGTCATGTACAATAGAGAGTTTTATATATATATATATATATATATATATATATATATATATATATATAT
>JAPDSC010104053.1:78368-94705 GCA_026290005.1 Latrodectus geometricus
TATATATATATATATATATATATATATATATATATATATATATATATATATATATAAAGGAAGGCGCGCAGATTAAAATAGGCAGATTATATTGATGAAGACTTTAAGATCTTAAGAGTCACCAAATGAAAGTCCCTAGCAAAGAAAAGAAAGTTCTGAGGAAGACATTTTACGACAAGGAGCTATCGAGTCATTAGAAGAAGTACAAGTGCGGATGCTAATGTAGCTTCAACACGATATCAAAATTCCTCGACCGAAATGGCTTATAGTGAAGAATCATGCAATTGAAAGTGTTGACCAAATGGTAAATGGTAAAACCATTGACCTTAAAACAGAAGAAATGTAACGCCTCTATTCAAAATGCCGCTAAATCGAACAAGCGATGATCGAGACGTTTATGTAAAGTCTTATATAATGTATCTCCAGGAAAACGTCGATTGTACGATGAGAAATTGTGTTTTCTACAATTTTGTCGAACTGTTTAAAGAATCATGATAGTTTTCATGAATGCAATCATCATGATACTGCGTAACCAGGACCGGAATTCTTCTGAAAATATGTCGTTATTCCTGCCTCCATATTCGCCGTTGATCATACCATTGAAGGTGCTCTCAAATTTTGGCTACGTCAAAGATAGTTTAAGTAACATATGGTAATGATGTCAGGAAAAATTACTGTCCTAACGTAATTAAATTGTTCATATAGAGAGTTATTGTCTTTCAAAATTCTCCACTTTTCTTATATAAGCTGTAAATAATAGGTCTGTTAGTCTATTACTTTGATGCGGATAGTGTTAGTGATTGCCAATAGCCATTCCATGTTAAAAATGCCAATTTCTTTCGATCACTAAAGTCAATAGGACATTGGTTGGTCAGTTTGCGACCGGAGTTCCTGTGCCGGTGGCACGTATCTCCTATATAATTTTTATTTCCAGGGAAAAGTTCTAAAGTGTTTGTCATAAATTTGTACAAACATATAATTATTACTAAAAAGTAATATAAATTTTAGTTTTAAGATTTTTGCCTAACCATAGGGCTTTCCTATTGTGATCTGGTGTCGAACCGGTATGTATTTATTAAGAATCGACAAGGGCAATTTACAGTATGGGGGATACAACATCAGACAAAAGTCTGTTAATCTTACAATTTGAGATTTAATATGAGTATTTTCCCATTGTAACACAAAAATTGACAGCATATAGGCAGGGAATTGCACATTAAAGTTCAAATAATGTCTATGTGAGTCAGAGTTCATTATTAGTGCAATTTTGCTGCTATAGTTTATAACACAATATAATAGTGCATATTTGGAGATGGTTATATATACATGGTTGACGTGTAAAAAAGACAGTTTACAGTGTAATCTAACAGAACAAAAAGAAAAAGGATATATTTACACGGATGTTATTAATAATTAAACAATTGTTTTTCTAAATAATGTCCCCTCAGGGGGTTTACTTTCTTTAAGTAAACACGGGTGTCACAATCCCGAGGTACCCCAGTGATCTGTTCTCTTCTCTTTTTTTCTTCTCTCCTCTACTCTTCTGCTTTTCCTTCCTTTCCCCCCTCAATGTGGTTGCCTCATACGAGGTTGAGGGCTCCCCTTGAGCAGCTGTCGCCGCTCTGTTGCTATTAGCTACTCTTGGGGACTAAATCACCCACGTGTTTGCCGTGCGTGGAGACCCGTGTCCCTGGAAAGGAGAATCCTGGTAATTGAGGCCCCCAGAGACCAACACATTACTTTGGCCTCTGCTTCAGGTAAACGGGAGGTGTGTTGTGGTCCTCAGCACATCAATCGGCTTTATGGATCAAGTGATCGGTACATCTACTGGGTGACTCGTTAAGGGTGGAGACCACTTCAGGGATGTGCTGTGATCGTATAGGGATTGACTAGCACTGGTGCAATTGACTTGCATCCCCTTGTAGGACTCCGTGGTGGGTGGTGCTGTCTGGTCCCCGAATTTTATTTGATCCTCTATGGATAAAAAAACTTTCTCCTCACTCCCTCGGGAGCAACAAATGATTAATTGTAATGCCAAATATTTTATTGTCAAAAAAATTGGTGGATCTTTTGAGTCCGTCTCATCTTTTCTCATTGAAAAGGCTATTACTTCCAATGTTGGTGAAGTAACATCAATAAAAAAGCTTAGATTTGGAGTACTATTGATAGAAACTGCATCAGAAAAGCAGTCTATCATAATGCAAAGCTTAAAGACAATAGCTGACATAGCTGTAAGCGTCGAACCTCACGGAAATCTAAATTTCTCACGAGGTGTGATATCTGCAGAGGACCTATATCATACGCCAACAGATGAAATATTAGAAAACCTCCAAGGCCAAAATGTCTGTGCTGTTAAGCGAATCACAATTATGCGAGATGGCATTGTCTTGAATACAAAGCATCTCATTTTGACTTTCGCAACACCAGACCTGCCACAACATATTAAAGTGGCATATATGAGGTGTTCTGTTCGGCCTTTCATCCCCAGTCCTCTAAGATGTTTCCAGTGTCAACGTTTTGGACATTCTAAAATGGCTTGCCGAGGCACACTTACTTGCGCCCGTTGTTCTGGTGTTGGCCATGACAGCCTTACCTGCGAAGCCAAAGAAGTGTGTGTAAATTGCAAAGGGGCTCACGCTTCTTACTCTCGATCATGCCCAGTTTGGCAACTGGAAAAAGAAATCACGACCCTGAAAATCAAAAATAAAATATCATATCTAGAGGCTCGACGCTTAGTAACTTCGCGGACTCCAGTAGCTGGTGTAAGCTATGCAGCTGCAGTTAAAAAAGTCTCTCGGTCATGCAGTACTCAGACGGAAGAAAGTTCATACACTTCAGTTTGTCTGCCCCCACAGGCTACTAAAATAAGCAGGTCTGAATCCGGTTACACAAAAATATCTGCCAAATCTAAAGCTTTGAAAGCCAGGAAATTAAAACTTGCTAAGGAAGGCCATCGATTGTCTTCCCTAACTTCAAAGAAAGCCCATTCTGCAAAGACCATTAAATTACATCCCTCAGATGAGGAACTTAATTTTGAAGACTCATCCGAGATGACGCTGAGTAACAGCGATAATGGTTAGTCCATATTCCATTAATGACTTCCTTTGTTTCATGGAATTGTCGTAGTTTCCGGCCACGAGTTGATGATGTCAAATCCATCATCTCCTACTACAATCCTGTATGTGTGGCTCTCCAGGAAACATTCCTGAAGCCCACTATTGGTTCTAAACTACGAGGATTTCAATGCTATAGAAAGGATTCTGATAGTAGTGCCACTGCAAGCGGTGGTGTTTGTATTTTCACTTCCAACAGATTCCCTAGCACAGCACATCAACTGCGCACTACACTGCAGGCTGTATGTGTCAAAATTTATACTACATGTCTAATCACTGTCTGTAGCCTTTATTTACCACCAAATGACATCATTCAAGCTGAAGAACTAAATGATTTAGTTGATCAACTCCCAGCTCCATTTTTATTGCTCGGTGATTTTAACGGTCATAGTCCTTTGTGGGGTAGTGATGATACGAATTCTCGCGGTCGTCAGATAGAGCAGTTCATTTCTGACAACTCTCTCTGTCTGTTAAATACCGACGAGAAGACTTATTTCCACGAACCTACAAGGACATTTCACTCTCTTGACTTGGCTATTTGTTCTCCGCTACTTCTGCCATTGCTGAATCTTGCCGTAGGAAATGACCTTTTCAATAGTGATCATTTCCCTCTTATCGTGACTCAGACTGGAGGTAATAATGTGTCCCATAGGCCACCTAATTACGTGTACAGTCGAGCCGATTGGGTTCTTTTCACGCAATTGGCTATGATTACGGAAACAAGAGTTAAGAGAGATGTGATTGATGATGCCGTTAAATATGTCGCTGACACAATAATCAAAGCTGCGGATGTTGCTATTCCTAAAAGTTCTTCCCTCCCTCGTAAGCTTATGAAACCATGGTGGAATGAAGAGTGCCGACTATCTTATAAGAAACAAAGGAAGCAATGGAATATTTTCCGAAGATACCCTTCTACGGTGAACCTTATTGCCTTTAAAAAAGCCAAAGCCCAAGCTCGTAGAATAAGACGCCAGAAACAAAGAGAATCTTGGATTCGTTATGTGTCTTCAATTACCTCATCGACATCTAGTAAAAAATTGTGGAGGAAAGTAAAAGCAGCCAATGGTATTTACCAGGATTATTCCATTCCTGTTTTAAAAACTGGAGCTGCTGTGCATTCCTCAACGGTGGATATTGCCAATGTCATCGGAGAAACCTTTGCTAGTGTGTCCAGCTCAGATTCATATAGTCCTGCTTTTCGAAAGGGTAAAAGAATAGCTGAGCGGACTCCTCTACGGTTTTCTGATCGCAGTAATCTACCGTACAATTGTGCTTTTGGAATGTCAGAATTGAAGACTGCCTTACATCAGGCAAACGACACCAGTCCCGGACCAGATGGAATCTCTTATCAAATGCTTCGTCATTTACATCCAGATTCATTATTGAACATACTTGTATTGTTTAATAGAATCTGGACGGAACATGCATATCCCACTTCGTGGAGAGAAGCGATAGGGATTCCTATTTTGAAACCGGGCAAAGAATCCTATGACCCTATGAGTTATCGTCCAATAGCTCTTACGAGTTGTCTATGCAAAACTTTTGAGCATATGGTCAATGCTAGACTCACTTACATCTTAGAGAAGAATAATTGCATCCCTCCTCATCAAAGTGGCTTTCGAAAAGGTCGATCCGCTATTGATAATATAATAGCTCTGGAATCCCACATTCGAAATGCTTTTGTAAGGAGAAACCATCTTGTTGCAATCTTCTTTGATATAGAGAAAGCATATGATCGTACGTGGCGCTATGGCATTCTCCGTACTATGTACCATCTTGGCTTTAAGGGTAATCTTCCCATGTTCATAAAGAACTTTCTAGCCCTCCGCCATTTCAGAGTGCGTATTGGAAACACATTTTCCAATACTTTTATCCAAGCTGAGGGTGTTCCTCAAGGCAGCGTTTTAAGCGTGATCGCGTGTCACTCCTTCGAATTTACCAGTCAGTAATTTTATCTCGCATTGACTACGGTTGTGTTGCTTACGGATCAGCTAGATCTTCCGTTTTAAGCAGATTGGACACTGTTCACCACTCTGCTTTAAGAATATGCTCAGGTGCATTTCGCACTTCACCCGTCCAGAGTCTATATGTAATCTGCCAACAATTACCATTAGACCTGCGGCGGATGCAGCTGTCTTTTAGTTATTATTCAAACATTATGTCCTCACCTCATCATCCTCTACATTCTACGATTCCAAATGCCGCTCTTAAGAGATTTTATAATGCTAGACCATCAAGCATTCAACCTTTTCTCGCGCGTGTTAAATCCTACCTTCTGCTATCTGACCTATGTGATGTCCGGATTGAGTCTATAGACTTTTTCGCACATCCTCCTTGGTACGACCCACGCATTACAGTACTCAATGCCTTTGAAAACTATAAAAAGTCAGACACAACTCCTGCTATTTTTCAACAGCTTTATGCATCTCATCGCTGTCAGTATGCTATGTAAACTCCCATCTACACTGATGGATCCAAAACTGCGGGGCACGTTGGCTGTGGAGTATATGTTGACAATACCTCCTTCAGTTACAGCCTTCACAAATCCTGCTCCATTTTCACTGCTGAAGCCATGGCTATATACCGTGCACTTCAGTACGTGAGTACCAAAAATGTACATAAATCTTGCATCTATACTGACAGTAAGAGTGTTTTAGAAGCCTTGAAAAATTGTAACTATAATTGCCATCCAGTTGTGTCGAAAATTTTCAAATTGCTTGATTCCATCTCTCGCACTGGATTCGAGATACTGTTTTGCTGGATACCGAGCCACATAGGAATAGATGGTAATGAGAAGGCTGATGCGGCTGCGAGGTCTGCATCAACTTCTATTCTGCCTTCAGTTCCATCAATAGATGTGAGAAAAGGATTAAAACATTTTGTAAATTCTCTTTGGCAGGAATCTTGGAACATGCAAGTCAGCAACAAACTCCATTCCATTTTTTCATTTATCATCCCATTACATGTTTTACCTGTACGAAGTGCAGATGTCAGACTGACTCGACTTCGTATTGGTCATACGCGTTTCACCCACAAACATCTCCTCTTGAGTGATTTAAATCCTTGGTGTGAAACGTGTGATGAACCATACACAGTACATCATATTTTAATTGTTTGTCCAGATTTTAACCATTTGCGCATCATCTTTTTTAACAGTGATATTTTAACATTACAAGACTTGTTAGGGGAACCACCCCATCGCAATCTGTTTGCGTTTTTAAAAGCTATTGATTTTATTCATTTTATCTAAATTTAGAAATATTTTAATCACAAGGTTTAAATTTTATCCATTTTATCAACTTTCAAAATATATTAATCACAAGTTTTCTAATTTCTATAAATATGCATATCATTTTAATAAAACACTTTATTTTAAAATTTTATATTACTAAGTTTTTAATGGGCTAAAGCAATGAAATTACTTCCAAACAGATGTCTGGCGCAGCTTGTCCTTATTTGGACCTTGCGCCATTAAAACCAATCAATCAATCAATCAATCAATTTCTAAATAATGTATATGAGTTATGAATAACTTGTAAAAAAAAATATAATAGAGTACAATAGAGATGAGGTAATGCCCAGTAAGAGGGACCGTTGATTACAATAATAACAGAATCATAATTTTACAACAAATGTGACAATGAGTAATCTATATATACAAAAGAAAATAGCTAAAATAGTGCAGTGCAATGTAACAAAAATTGTATATAAAAATATTCTGAAGGTTTTATTTACATGGTCGTAATCAATAATAATACATAAAAGACATAATATATAATTTGACAAGTGTAATCCAATAATAGCAGTGGGAAAGTATGAATTTAAATGAAAAAAGGAAAATATTCATATACATGAATATCACTAAAGTCAAGCTTCATCGGGTGCGGAGAGAATTTAGGAGGGTGGCCATTTGGGAACATTACATGGCTTTGGAGTCTGTTTTGGGGTTTCCAGTGAACTGGTGATCTCCTAGAAGTTGATACAGGGAAATCTGCTGGTGTTAAACTGTTTGTATCATCAAGTCTCAGAAATTCAGTACTGTGATACACTGACCTTCCTCAAACCATCGATTCCATATTCTGCTGACAGTTAATGGGATCTCAACTGACGCGAACAGAGTAGAGTAATAAGATGAACCTTTATATATAAGTCTACTTCTATTAGTCAAAAAGGATCTTTTAAATATTTCTTTTTACACGACAACTCACAAGAACTTTCTACCCTCAGGGGCACGACAACTCAGGGTGGGCCCTGTCCTTCTTAAGAATTTTCCTCCAGGCCTTTCTAATTTTAATCATGGTTTTCCAATTGATCACTCTTAAAATGGCGAGATCTCTTTCTAGACATTCAGCACTTCAAAGATTAGCCCCTAGCTCTTGTTCCATAGGGCTTGGTCAAGAATATTTTCTTTGTTGAACTTCTTTATTCATTTTAATAATATGACCAGTTCATTTACTTTTTTTGGATTTTTATGCATTTGATAATATTGGATTCTCTGAATCTATAAGAGAATTTTGAATTTGAGCATTTGGGCTATAAGCCATCAACTAGTATTTTCTAAAAAGTGGCTCTTACGTATCCTCCGCTCAATGACTCCTAAAGCTTTTTTATTTATTTATTTTTTGTGTCATTGTCCAAGTTTCTGATTAGTATGTATGTATAAGTCTGATTATATACACTACTGGCCATTAAAATTGCTACACCAGGAAGAAATGCAGATAACAAAATGATATTTATTGGACAAATATATTATACTAGAAAAAACAAGTGATTAAATTTTCAAAAAATTTGGCTGGATAGATCCTAAGAAATCAGTACCCAGAACAACCACCTCTGGCAGTAATACGCCAGGGCATTGAGTCAAACAGAGATTGGATTGCATGTACAGGTACAGATGCCCATGCAGCTTCAACACGATGCCACAGTTCATCAACCGTAATGACTGGCGTTTGGTGACGAGCCAGTCGCTCGGCAACCATTGACCAGACGTTTTCTATTGGTGAAAGATCTGGAGAACGTGCTGGCCAGGGCAACAGCCGAACATGTTCCGTATCAAGGAAGGTCCGTTCAATACCGGCGACATGCGGTCGGGCATTATTCTGCTGAAACGTAGGGCTCCGCAGGGCTCGAATAAAGGGTAGAGCCACGGGTCGTAACTCACCAGAAATGTAACGTGCACTGTTCAGAGCACCGTCAATGCGAACAAGAGGTGACCGAGACGTGTATCCAATGGCACCCCATACCATCACGCCAGGTGATGGGCCAGTATGACGATGACGAATGCATGCTGCCAGTGTGCGTTCACCACGATGCCGCCACACATGAATGCGACCATTATGATGCTGTGCACAGAACCTGGATTCATCTGAAAAGATGACGTCTCGCCATTCGTGAACCCTGGTTCGTCGTTGATCACACCATTGAATGCGCTCTTGTCTATGACGCAGAGTCAAGGGAAGCCGCAGCCATGGTCTCCGAGCTGAGAGTCCATGCTGCTGCAAAGTCGTCGAACTGTTCGTGCAGACACTTGTTGTCTTCCAAACGACCCCGTTTCTTGACTCACGGCTCGTTACGTGGTTGCACGAACCATTACGGCCATGCGGATAATACGCCTGTCTTCTCGGCTGCTGGTGATAGGTGGCCATTGAGATCCCGCATGGCGTTCCGTATTACCGTCCTGAACCCATCGATTCCATATTCTGCTAACAGTCATTGGATCTCGACCGAGCGAGCAGCAATATTGCGATAAGATAAACCGCAATCCCGGTACGCTACAATTCGACCTTTATCAAAGTCAGAAACGTGCTGGTACGCATTTCTCCTTCTTACACGAGGCATCACAACAATTTTTCACCAGGCAAAACCGTTCAAATGTATTTTGTGTTAGAGGATCCGGCTGAACAATTTCCTCATTTAAACACAATGTAGGTGTCGCTACTGGCACCTGCTTTGTCTGAATGCACTGAAAAGCTAATCATTTGCATATCACAGCACCTTCTTCCCTTCGTATAAATTTCACGTCTATAGCATGTCGCCTTCTTGGTATAGCAATTTTAATGGCCAGTAGTGTATATTGAAAGGTTAAGCACTTAATATATATATATATATATATATTAATAGCTTACTCTTCTTCTTTTTAATTAGGTTTGATTTTAGATATTTCATTAATTCATAAAATCATCTGTTGCCAGCATCGACTGGCCAATGAATTTCAGATGTTTTGTTGCTATTAAAAACCTCAGAGCCCTTTCTAACTGGTAATAACATTCAAACATAATTTGTTTTCACAAATTATGTTTGAATGTTATTACCTGGTAGAAATTTGCACTAATTTTTCATTTAAACAAATTGTAGGTATTACCTTTGCCGCCTATTTAGAAGAATGAAGCATTCAAAGAGTTAAAATAAACTAATTAATATCACAACATTTTCTTTCTATCGTGTATCCTCTCAGGGGGTTTACTTTCTTTAAGTAAACACGGGTGTCACAATCCCGAAGTACCCCAGTGATCTTTCCTCTTCTTTCATTTCTTCTCTCTTCTACCCTACTGCTTTTTCTTCCTTTTCTCCCTCATTGTGGTTGCCTCTTACGACGTTGAGGGCTCCCCTTGAGTAGCTCTTGCCGCTCTGTTGCTATTAGCTACTCTTGGGGACTAAATCACCCACGTGTTTAGTCCCCAAGATGTTAGTCCCATGCATGTTTGCCGTGCGTGGAGACCCGTGTCCCTGGAAAGGAGGGTCCTGGTAATTGAGGCCCCCAGAGACCAACACATTACTTTGGCCTCTGCTTCAGGTAAACGGGAGGTGTGCTGTGGTCCTCAGCACATCAATCGGCTTTATGGATCAAGCGATCGGTACATCTGCTGGATGACTCGTTAAGGGTGGAGGCCATCACAGGGATGTACTGTGAGCGTATAGGACATGGCTAGCACTGGTGCAGCTGGTCTGCATCCCCTTGTTGGACTCGGTGGTGGGTGGTGCGGTCAAGTCCCGAAATTTTATATTATACTAATGGAAAACAAAAAATTATCTTTTCTCCCACAGGAGCATGTATTAAATGAATCTAATTGCAAATATTTTATTGTTAAAAGAAAAGTGGGTTCTTTTGAAAAAGTATCCCCTTTTCTTATACAAAAAGGAATATCGGGTTTTTTAGGAGTAGTCAGTGGTATCCAGAAAATACGTTCTGGTGACTTATTGATAGACGTTGCAAACTCTACTCAGGCATCTAAAATAATAAACATGACATTGATGGCAAATATAGAGGTGACTGTCCTGCCTCACGGAAACTTAAATTTTTCACGTGGAGTGATTTCCGCAAGAGATTTGTTAAACACGTCGACGGAAGAAATTCTTGATAACTTGAAAAGTCAAAAGGTCTGCGGTGTTGAACGCATCAGAGCGAACTGCACAGCGAAGGAGGCTTGTGTCAACTGTAATGGTGACCATCCCTCCTATTCTCGAAGTTGTCCTCAATGGGCTCACGAAAAAGAAATCACCACGTTAAAGGTTAAGAGATGGTCAGTTCATTGACACTAAACATCTCATTCTGACCTTTGCGACCCCCTCAGGGGGTTTACTTTCTTTAAGTAAACACGGGTGTCACAATCCCGAGGTACCCCAGTGATCTGTCCTCTTCTCTTTATTTTCTTCTCTCCTCTACTCTTCTGCTTTTTCTTCCTTTTCTCCCTCATTGTGGTTGCCTCTGATGAGGTTGAGGGCTCCCCTTGAGCAGCTTTCGCCGCTCTGTTGCTAATAGCTACTCTTGGGGACTAAATCACCCACGTGTTTGCCGTGCGTGGAGACCCGTGTCCCTGGAAAGGAGGGTCCTGGTAATTGAGGCCCCCAGAGACCAACACATTACTTTGGCCTCTGCTTCAGGTAAACGGGAGGTGTGCTGTGGTCCTCAGCACATCAATCGGCTTTATGGATCAAGCGATCGGTACATCTGCTGGATGACTCGTTAAGGGTGGAGGCCATCACAGGGATGTACTGTGAGCGTATAGGACTTGGCTAGCACTGGTGCAGCTGGTCTGCATCCCCTTGTTGGACTCGGTGGTGGGTGGTGCAGTCAGGTCCCGAAATTTTACTATTTTATTATGGAAAACAAAAATTATTCATTTCTCCCACGGGAGCAACTAATGGAAAATAATAATACTAAATTTTACGTAATAAAAAGGAAGGAGGGTTCTTTTGAAAATGTTTCCCCTTTCCTAATACAAAAAGGAATATCGGGATTAATTGGAGAAGTAAAGTGTATCCGTAAACTGAGATCAGGTGACTTGTTAGTAGAGGCTGCTAACTCCACACAAGCAGCAATGCTAAATAAAATGCGGTTGCTGGCGAATATTGAGGTAACTGTTTCGCCTCATAATAACTTAAATTTTTCACAGGGTGTAATTTCCGCAAGAGATTTGTTGAACTCGCCGACGGATGAGATCCTTGAAAACTTACAAAGTCAGAAGGTCTGTGGTGTTAAACGCATCTCTGTCAGAAGAGATGGTAATGTTATCGAAACTAAACATCTCATTCTGACATTTGCGACACCAGACCTTCCAGATTATGTTAAAGCTGCATACATGAATCTTCCCGTCCGGCCTTACATTCCAAATCCCTTGCGATGTTTTCAGTGCCAACGTTTTGGGCACTCGAGAAATGCTTGCAGGGGCAAACTGACTTGCGCTCGCTGCGCAGCAGTTGGCCACGATAATTCGACCTGTACAGCAAAGGAGGCATGTGTCAACTGTTATGGTGACCATCCCTCCTATTCTCGTAGTTGTCCTCAATGGGTACAAGAAAAAGAAATTACAACCTATAAAGTGAAAAATAAATGTTCTTACCCTGAGGCAAGGAAACAGGTTACCTCTCGCACACCGCAACCTGGTATGAGTTACGCAGCCGCTGCAAGAAAAGTCACCAAAAATATAAGTACTCAAACGGATACTCTGTCACTTCCTGTTAATAGATTACCCCAAACATCAGACGAAAGGCCAAAATCTTCTAATTCCATCTTTCGAAGAGCTCCTTTGGCTAAATCAAGAGGTGTCAAAGCCTCAAAATTAAAATCTGCAAAGGAGGGACCACGAAAGCCCTCCTTATCCACCCGTAAAGCCTTATCCCTAGAAGCTGACGCAGTTTCTCTTCATCCCTCGGACGATGATGTATCGTTCGAGGAGATGTCAGATGATATGCCTTCCAGCTCTGGGAAAGGAGCTTTTCAATTTAAAAAATAACTTCCTTTGTTTCTTGGAACTGCCATGGTTTGCGATCCCATCTTGATGACATCAAGTGTCTATCGTCAGCTTATAACCCCGCTTGTATAGCACTTCAGGAAACTTTCCTGAAGTCTTCCATTAACATTTCTATGCGTGGGTTTAAATGCTTTCGAAAAGACAGTGGTGACGATGGTGCAGTGTCTGGTGGTGTTTGTCTATTAACATCCAATAACTTCCCCAGCACTGTCCATCCATTAAACACTACTCTACAGGCTGTAGCTGTGAAAATTCACACAACAAACTTAATTACAGTCTGTAGTTTGTATTTGCCACCACATGATGTCATTCGCCAAGAGGAACTCGATGATTTAGTTGATCAGCTGCCGGTGCCATTTATGTTGCTCGGTGACTTCAACGGCCATAATACTTTGTGGGGAAGTGATGATACTAATTCTCGCGGTCGTCAGATAGAACAGTTTATAACTGATAACTGTCTCTGTCTGATGAATACCGACGAGAAAACTTATTTCCACCTACCCACAAGAACATTTCATTCGTTAGATCTGGCCATTTGTTCCCCCTCACTTCTGCCATTGTTAAAATTGTTTGTAGGGAATGATCTGCATAATAGCGATCATTTCCCACTCGTCATCTCCCAGGCTGGAGGTAGTAGTGTGCAACAACGTGTACCTACTTACGTGTACAGTCGGGCAGATTGGACGCTATTTACACAATTGGCAGTTGTTGACGATACTATGGTCATGATCCGAAATATAAATGAGGCCGTTGAAAGGGTCACGAAAACCATTATACGTGCAGCTGATATTACAATTCCTAAAAGTTCCTCTAAAACACACAGGCGATGCAAACCTTGGTGGAATGAAGAATGTCAAATTACCTATAAGAAACAGAGGAGGTTATGGGGGTTATTTAGGAGATACCCCACAGCGGAGAATCTTATTGCCTTTAAGAGAGCTAAAGCATTAGCTCGTAGAGCTCGTCGTAGAAGCAAGAAGGAATCCTGGTCTTGCTATGTATCTTCAATAACATCTTCAACATCCAGTAGGCAGTTGTGGAGAAAAGTAAAAGCAGCCAATGGAATTTATAAGGAGTTTTCCATTCCTATATTAAAAACCGGAGCTGCTATACATTCTTCTCCAAGGGAAATAGCTAATGTCCTAGGTGAAAGTTTTGCTAGCGTCTCAAGCACTGACTCTTACAGTCCTTCGTTTTTAAGGATTAAGAGTCGTGCTGAGCGAACACCAATTCATTTCAACCATGAACTAGCCTTACCCTACAACTGCGAATTTCGGATGTTAGAATTGAAGAAAGCTTTACAGCAGGCCAATAATACCAGTCCAGGACCTGATGGAATTAGCTATCTTATGCTTCAACATTTAAGTCCAGACTCCCTATTGAACTTATTGCTTTTGTTCAATAGGATTTGGACTGAAAATGCATTTCCATGTCTTTGGAATGAAGCAATAGTCATTCCGGTCCTGAAGCCTGGTAAGGATCCTTCAGAGCCTTCAAATTATCGACCTATTGCTCTGACGAGTTGCCTTTGTAAGACTCTCGAACGTATGGTCAACGCCCGTCTCGTACATGTCTTAGAAGAAAATAAATGTATACATGTCAATCAGAGTGGATTCCGTAAAGGAAGATCCACTCTTGATAACATTACTTACTTGGAAACCCAAATCCGCAACGCTTTTCTGCGGAGGAACCATTTGGTTTCCATCTTCTTCGACATCGAGAAGGCATACGACCGTACGTGGCGATATGGTATTCTCCGTTCATTATATGATTTTGGCTTTAGGGGTAATCTCCCGATATTCTTACAAAATTTTCTACGCTCCCGTACTTTTAAAATACGTATTGGATCATCTACATCCAATACTTTTATCCAAGCCGAGGGTGTTCCCCAAGGCTCCATTTTAAGTGTCACCCTTTTTAATCTATACATAAGTAGCATTCTTCATCACATTTCATCTTCAGTTTATGGCACGATGTATGTTGATGACCTGCAGATATCTTGCCAAGGTTCGAACATGCGTTTAATTGAGAGACAATTACAAACATCTGTAAATAAAATAGCTGCATGGTGTGCAGAGAATGGCTTTACATTATCTCCTAGCAAGAGTTGTTGTGTCCATTTTTGCAAGAAGACTAGCCTACACAACGATCCTGTTATATATCTAAACAACACTCCAATACCTGTAGTCAACGAGATTAAATTTCTAGGTGTAATATTTGACCGAAAGTTGACCTTTCTTCCGCATGTTTTACAATTGCGGAAGAAGTGCGAGCGATCGCTTAATATCCTCAAGGTGCTTTCAAATACATCTTGGGGTGCTGATCGCTTGTCACTCCTTCGAGTCTATCAAGCACTCATTTTATCTCGTATTGACTACGGATGTGTTGTCTATGGATCTGCTAGGTCTTCTGTCTTACGCAGATTGGACACTGTACATCACTCTGCTTTGAGAATATGTTCAGGCGCATTCCGCACATCACCCGTCCAGAGTCTTTACGCGATTTGCCAACAATTGCCTTTAGACCTGAGACGGATGCAGCTGTCTCTCAATTACTACGCTAAGGTCATGTCTGATCGAAACCATCCTTTACGATCCTTGGCCATTTCTCCTGCTTTAGAGAGACTATATGATGCTCGGCCTTATAGCATCCAACCCTTTCTCACTCGAACTAAGGTTCAATTATATTTAACAGACCTATATGATGTCCGTTTTACTAAAACGGACTTACAATCCCATCCACCCTGGTATGATCCACAGATAACTATTATTAATCCATTTGCTCAATATACAAAATCGGACACAACTTCAACAGTTTTTCAACAGCTATATCTATATCATCGCTGTCAGTATTCATCATACACGCCTGTATTCACGGATGGTTCAAAAACTGCAGGACATGTTGGCTGTGGCATATATTATGCTGATACCAGTTATGGTTACAGCCTCCATTCGTCCTGCTCCGTCTTTACCGCTGAAGCTACGGCTATTCATCAAGCCCTTCAGCTAGTGAATACAGAGCAATTTTATAAAATCTGTATGTATACTGACAGTTTGAGTGTTCTAGAAGCGTTGAGAAACTATAACAATTATCATCCAGTTGTGTCCCAGATTTTCGGAGCATTGGATTCCCTTGCTGGCGAGGGTTATGACATCATTTTCTGTTGGATCCCAGGTCATGTAGGTCTAGAGGGAAATGAAAAAGCAGATGCAGCTGCTAAAGCTGCATCTTCTGTTCTTCATTCATCTGTCCCTCTTTTCGACGTGAGAAGGGTTGTTAAAACATTTGTTAAATCTCTCTGGCAGGAGTCATGGAGTATGCAGGTCACGAACAAGTTGCGTGCCATTTTTCCATACGTCATCCCATCTTCAGTTTTACCGTTACGAAGTGCCGATGTTAGATTAACTCGCCTTCGTATCGGACACACACGTTTCACACATAGACATTTATTTTTAAGTGAACTAAATCCTTGGTGTGAAACGTGTGATGAACCATATACAATTTTTCATATTTTAATTTCATGTCATTATTTTTACAATCAACGTTTACAATTTTTTAAAAGTAATATTTTAACTATGATTGATTTGCTAGGGGATCCACCGCACAGAAACCTATTTGCATTCTTGAGAGCAATAGGTTTCTTGCATTTTATTTAATTAATATTTATGTTTTGAATCATTAAAATTTAGTTTTTTCGTTTTCTTTAATATTTGCCTAGCTTTTAGTATATTATATACAAATTTTTACTTTTTAAAATTTTAATGTTGCTTGGGTTTTGAAAAAAAAAAATTATATACAAAATTATAGTTTTGGCGCAGTTTGTCCAATCTTGGACCTTGCGCCATAAAACCCAACCCAACAACAACAACAACTGACCTTTGCGACCCCAGACCTTCCTGACAAAATCAAAGCTGCTTATCTGAATTTACCCGTCCGACAACACATTCCAAATCCCTTGCGATGTTTTCAATGC